>CM051705.1:18283943-18336443 GCA_028022725.1 Lycodopsis pacificus | reverse complement strand
CACAAACTTTGTGAGATTATTACCAAACTCATAATTAAAGTCAGATATGTTGCAGTTAGAGAATCTGGTATTCGGTTGCCAGAACCGTAATACAATCAAACAGAGAGGAATATGCTTAACTGTTCATTTATTTTTTGCAAAATATATCCACAACTCCAACTGTACAATGCCGATGCCTTAATTGTCATCATGAAACCAATCAGAATAGTAATATAAACCCTTTAAATGATAGGAAAGCTGGTAAATGTTCTATATATATGGTAATCGGAGCATTAATATAGCATCAAACAACTATTATCTATGTGAAGATATAGTGGAGTAATGTCTACCTGAGCAGAGAATGAGGTCGCCCTCCCTCTGTGTGTGTGCTCTAATCCGAGTTTCTCTGTGCCGGGCCTTTTAGTGCATGTTAGTGCACGTGAGCACGCCCCACTGGCTAGCTAAAGGCCGCCCCTCTGCACTGCTCTCGCCCAGCGGTTACAGATAATAACGGCGTTCTGACAGACGCCGTTTCTTTGGCGCCCACCATCCGGTTGCCCCCCATCAAGTAAACACTGTCAGCACTGTTGCCGTTGTTTGCGCTGTTAGCAACGTTAGCTGAGAGCCTCTGGCTCAGGCATCGCCATGTTGAGAGCCATGTGGAGGCAATAGATTTATGGGTTTCGCATTGAGCAACCTTTAAAGGTCTAAAACATGCATTATCTAAACACATACCTGTTTTTTTTTTTTTAAACTGTCTCACAAAAAAAAACCCTAATTTGTGCTTTCCACATTCCCCTGTATTTTCACAGCCCTCCCCTTTTTCCAACCCCGGTTTCTCTCGCAAAAAAATAAATTTTGCACAATTTCCCCATTAAAAACAAGAAAAACAAATGTTGAACAGGTGTGATGCATCTGACTCTGCAGGGAGGGGTCAGTACAGTGAAAGGACACAGCTTGCAGTGCCGTAGGTTCAAATCTGAGTCTTGAGCCTCCAGTTCTGTCCCTCCAGAAGCAGCTTGGCCTCAGCTCACAGACAGAAAGCAGCACAAGAAGAAAGGGCTGCACAGACATCATGCACCATCAATCAGAAGAAAAAAAACATGCTCTCATCTTCCTCTTCCTCTTCCTGTCGTCCTCAGCTGAACGGAACGTGAGCCGCCGCCAGGCTGTGAAACAGGCGGGCCTGCTGTGATGACAGATGTGGGCTCACTCAATTCATTACACTTTACAGCCGTAGGTGATCTGGTATGACCAGTAGCTTATGGTGGCTAACGTCTGCACACTTATCCATAGATATTGCTGTAGAGCTGATATCACTGAGTCAGTTCACTGACTTAAAGAGTTAGTAAATAATATAGTATGTGGATCAGCTAAGATGTTGTGATGATGTTTGAATTTAATCGGAAAGAAAATTAGATTGGGCTAAAGGCCTTTACACACTGGGGGCAATTATTTTTGTCAATTAATTCGTAAGAAAAAAATAATGAATTGAAAACAATAATAATGCAACTCTTTTTGGAATCCGGACAAGGAGCTTTTGCACAGCACATAAAAGCATTAACCAATCACGTTCAAGCTTCACAACGTCATTCTAAAAGAAGCAGCTTCTAGTCTTTTATTGCAATTTTTATTTAATTTGCTCAAACAAAAACAATATGTTAGCATGTAAGAAAAGACTAGTTAACATGAGAACAGTACAATGCAGCTGATCAAAGAATCAGTCTGGGAACCCATCCGCGTGACTCGCTTCAGCCAAACAACACCTGCAAACTCACAACTCTTTCAGAAAACTGGGATTAAAAAGATAAGAGTTTACATCGGCAATCTGACAGCGTGGAGCAGAGGACAAAAAAACAACAAACAAAAAAAAAACGGATTTCCAAGTGAAGAAAGCTGATTGGCTGAAACGACACAGTCTGTGCGACGTTTGAATGGCGTCGCAGAACAACTCGGACTCATCTGGAACCCTTACAGGCCTCGTGTCTCAGAGGCTTGATTGTACTTCTGAGCCGTTAGAAAAGCAAACTCACGACTGTACCCAAATTAATCTCTTATGTAGAAAAAAAACAAGTTTTTCGGTGGGGAACAGTACCAAGTACCTTTAAATAAACATGACGAAAAAGAAAGAAACAAAAAAAAGCCAAACTAAATAACAACTGCATGTGATCATAACGACAGACCCTAGATATTATTACTAGTCATCTTTATATGTTCGACATATTAAATGCAACTTCGGAACAAGGCACAAACCACGTAGCTTCACGAAGAGACGAGCGCCCCCCCCCGCCATCTAAAAGGACCGAGCGCAGTGTCGGACGTCTGTCTCGTGTCATAGATCTCTCCAAACTAAACGACAACAATAAGAAGAATAAGTGAAATGAAAGAAAGGCGACTTTGTTGAGAGCGATTACGTTGAGCAGGAGAAGAGCCGAGTTGAATCCTTTGGTGAGAAAGGTGACATGAGGCTCTGGTGTCAGAGTGTGTCGGATTGCTCTGTTTTCTGTTGTTGTTGTCTTAAAGTGCAAATCGATGCTGTGTAAACACTCTTGGCTGGGTGTTTGGGTGTTTCCAAGTGGACGAGAGGATGACACGACAGTAGAAACAGACCTGACCCTGATCGACCCATGCATTTCTCCCATCACAGCATCGTTTAACACATTTGAGCCGATCCAAAGCAGAGGAACCGTGGGGGATCCTCGGCTGCGTCTCCTGACCCTAATTTGCAAAGGGGCACTCCGCCCGGTTTCACGGGACAAACGCCTTCTGTGCTCCTGGTGAGGGAATAACCCTGATGATGTCATAGTGATGTCACCGGGGGGCCTCGGCTCGGAGGCTATACACATTTTGAACAGAAATCTAGAATTGAACCACGAGTGCGAGTTTTGGCAAAGATAACTATATTCATCAGGCAGGGAGCGTTTCATGTAACGAAAAGGTGCTATCGTGAATTATGGGAATCGTAGGACTAAGAGCAAATTGTTTCAGCCTTTTGTTGATTCCATTTTGACCATTCTTGTTTTTAAAATAGGCCTATGACAAGTCTCCTGACTTTATGGATGGGCCATGATAAATCACTGGAGTGCCCCTTTAAATCAGAATTAGACATTAAAAGGTAACGGGGGTGACAGCACGCTGCTTTGCCTCGGGAGTTCTCAATGTGATGCTCGTAACAGTCGAGTTAGCACATTATTCGTAGATGCTAAAACACAACTTGTTTACGAAACCTTGGATTCTTTCGGAGAGTCCCGTGAACCCCACTGTGGATCTGTCCCGCCTCCGGATCTCATTACGACAGCCAGCACAGAACTGCAACGTGGATTCATTTGACCCTTTATGTGACTTCGACAGGTGATCTTGGAGGCAATCGCTACAGTATTTAGAACATCGGTCCCCCGACATCCCTCTCAGGTTGATTGTACTTTTTAGTGAAACAAACTCGGCACCGAACTGAAAGAGATGTTGGAAACAAAAAAGCGGGTCGAGAGCAAAGTGACCCACGTAAAATCTCAGGGACAGTACAGTCAAAGGATTTATGACATTGGCAGGAGAAAAAGGCAAAGAGAGAGAAAAAAAGAAAGATGAAACACACGTCGTCAGTAAGCACCAGAAATATTAAAATGGCACAATCACGTCCTCAAGTGGACACCATCCTTTACATTTAGCTTGTCCCGTTCACCTTTCAATAACTTTATAAATGCAGTCAAATAATAATAATGAAAGGATTAAAAAAATCTGTTCAGCTATAATGTGGCTAAAGACATAGTATCCTTGGATTTTTATAGAAAACAAAAAAGCAGAGTACTGTGATTTAGAAATCCTGTGTTACAGCGCTGCTCTGATATTCTAGTCATGTCTGCCCACGGAGTCACAGAATATCTGCAATAATTTGACAAGAGGCGGCGTGGCGGTAACATCGTCTGACGAGGGGCTCCGGAGGGCCAAAAAAATCAAAAAGGGGAGAGGCAAGACAGCAAAACAATGTTCGGCTGCATCGGGACCGGGGGTGGGGTGGGCCTTTAAAAAAGAGATGCTACACTTATTGCTTGTAAGAAAACTTGCGTGATTTCGTGGCAGACTCGTGACCCGTCGCCCGCATGAAGGAAAAAAGGACCAAGACGTTACATGCAGACAGAGCACCCGGATGTGACGAACCAGTCAAAAAAACGCACGAGAAGGAAAAGTCCGTTCTGTCCGCGGACCGTCCAGCGCGACGGGCGTTAGCCAATCAGCGCTTCGCGGGAGGAGTTTGGTGGAGCGCTACAGAGAGGCGGCGGCCACGGTACGGACGAAGAGACGATGTCGACGGAGAGCTCGCTCCAGGACGGGGGTTACGCTGGCGGTTATGATTCCGAAGAGACGGACAAGAGAGCGTCCCGTTTCAAAAGATTGGGCTATAGAGCTACTTGATATGGCCGAAGATCTACACTGAAACAGACATGGTTGATAGATGCTTTTTTTGTTTTTTTCTTCTTCTTTTTTTCTTCTAAATAACTTTTTTTCTCTTCTTTTGTACATATTCAGGTTAAAATAGTATTTGAGGAAGACGAGCTTTACAGTGTCCTGCAGTGGTGGACTTCACCAGAGACTCTCGGTCCCTCATACGCACACACACGCACGCACGCACGCACGCACACATTCACACACGCACGCTACCCCTATGGCATTATGGGAAAAATAAAAGTTATTTCTATTTTCCGTCCCCCGCTGTCTCCAAACTTTGTTAATAAAACGTGCCTTTTTGATAGTAAATCACAAGAGTTCGTATTCTTAGCATCAACGTTCACTTATGCGCCGATGGGTTAATACAGTATCATCGAAGAGTTCAGTATTGTTTGTGTGTGTGTGTGTGTGTGTGTGTGTGTGTGTTTTTATTATAGGACAAAGAGAGAGAAATCATCTTTGCATAAAAGACATTTGCTTCTCTTTCAGACACTGTCCTGCAGGAAGCGATGCCCTCAGAGTGAGGAGGAGGAGGAGAAGGGGGCGGGGCTTTGTAGGAGGATGGATTGTGTGAGTTACAAGCACCCCCTCCCCCCCAACCGCAACCCTGTCCGTTGATGTTCCTGTTCGATGCTGCCCCGAATAACTTCCTCACGTCCTCTCTCTCTCTCTCTCTCTCAGTATCGACGTGATTGTTGTCACCGTTTTTTATTGTCTGATTCTATTGTTTGTTGTATTGTCATGTCTTAAAGTCGACTGTGGTCTTCTGTCGGGTCGTACATGTTGTGGAAAGGGAGTTTGGGTCCTCTACGCCGTGCTGGACTTTCCGAGCTCCTCCCTGATTGCTGGGGACACAAATAGAGAGATGTATGTGAGAAATGTAAGGTACCAAAACTTTTCAAATTTAGAAACCTGTGAAATCTATAATATCAAGTGCCGCTAGATGACGGTGAATGATACTTCTCCTGTTGTAATTCTTAGTTCTGCTCACTCAGCAGAACCGGAGGAAGCCAATACTGAACTGTCTTAAACCTGCATTCTCTCTAATGTCCACCAGGGGGCGACTCCTCTGGTTGTATAGAAGTCTATGAGAAAATGACTCTACTTCTCTCTTGATTTATTCCCTCAGTAAACATTGTAAACATGAGTTTATGTCTCAATCTCTAGTTTTAAGTCTTCTTCAATGCAGCATGATGTTCATTTAGTAGATGATGGTCCATTTAGAGTCAAACAGACTATAAAGCAGGGTGTGCTTTAGGGCGGGGCTACCTTGTGATTGACAGGTCGCTGCCACTACCAGAGCCGTATACAGCGTCTCTATGTCACTCCTCTGCAGTCCAAATATGGTAAATATGATTATTGGTTGAGGAAAAACAGCGACAGTGAAATCGCCGAAATCGAGGCTTCAAAACGGCAGCCCACAAACCAATGGGTGACGTCACCATGACTACGTCCACTTCTTATATACGGTCGGTGGATCTGCTCCATCACATTGCATTGTGGGTAGCCACTGGTAACTATGTCATATTCCAACATAGATGCCATAAGAAAATAGTTTGCGTCGAGGCAGCGACAGGCAGTCATGTTTGATTAGCTGATTTAGTGAAGGAATATTCTGGTTTCTAACTATTTATTTCCATCATTTTTATTATTCCTATCGTTAAAGTTCCCTTCCTGACATGTTTTAAAGTAAATAAAAGTACTCTGCTATGATTCATATTTTGTTTAACATGTTTTGTTTTTGCATTAAAATCTACTTTACTGTAATGTTTTAACTTGCTGTACTGTATTTATGCGAATGCTAACTCTCGCTCTCTGTATTGTAAGCCAGTAAAGAGCCCCTGTCGACATTTGCAGATTAGTCGGCGTTTGCAATTCGTGAAATACCAGATCCAGATCGCCCGGGGTGCGTTTGAATCTCAGATTTTTAGTAGACAGACATCTCCCCCGAAGTATAGCAGTGTGAAAACACCCGTCTGATTGTAGGACCACTTGTGCCCCCCCCCCCCCCCACCCCTGTGTTCTTGAACCTAGTTTGAAATGTCATATTCAGCAGGATGACTGACATGTGTGTGTGTGAAAGGAGAGCATGGGTTTCAATGTTAAATACCATCGATGAGCTCTTCTTTTAGCTTCGACAGCTCCTTCCTCATCTCATCCAGGATGTCCTGGAAAAAAGAAAAGAAACACAACGAAGTCACCTTTCAATGCCAACATAACAAATGTCCCCCCGAGAAGAGACGGACTCTACCTTCCACTCCCCTCGTGCAGTCATGTGACATCGAGGCCCTGTTCAGACCTGGCATTTATGTTCGCAAGTGGACAGCTCGACGTACAAAAATACAAGAAAACAGCCAAAGTACACAGAGTCCTCTCGGCTTGAAGCGCCACCAAGTGGAAGAATTCAAGACGATACAGACAGACTGGGTCTAGTCCTTGGCGAGGTCCAGGCAAACCGAATCGCTTAAGATGTTTGGCGCATTCGTTACGCATCTCTGTAGGCTCTTCTTCAGACGTCGTGGAGAAAGCCGGCGAACGAGCATCTACTTCCGCGTACCGCAGAGGACTTCGGTTGACTTGGTGGTCCTCAATGCGTCTCGTGTGCATCCACCCCTGTACTTGGAGCAGTCTACTACCGATCACCCAGGACACGCATGTCAATGCCGCTAACACGGAGTGACAGACACACTGCCAACTCCCCCCCCCCCCTTCTCCAACCCCTCGCAGCCAAGACTCGCTTAATGACAGCCGAACTGACAAGAGAGAGTATTTGTGTGTCATGAAGTTTGAGCTTTGATCTTTTGCCTCCAAATCACAAAGTGAAGGAGGACACAATAGTGACAGTAAAGGGTTTGTCTCCCGGCCCGCGCTGCAGTGAGAGACTGGACTTATCTAACAGACTCATAGACTGAGGTCAGGAGGGAGGAGCCGCCTTATAACTGGACGGGTCACTGCACACACACACGCTGTCATAGTAGTGACCGGGCTGCACGATGAGCTGGGGGAGAAAAAAACGACCAATGGAAATCCATTGAACTATGCCTGAGATGAAATATCAAACATGACCGTTTTAATAAGCAGGTCATTAGTAAGACCAACTTAGTCGTAAATAAGCGAAAACAAACATTAACCTGGATTAGACTTACATAGAGACCTCATGTCATTCAGTCATTTTCATATATTTTTAAGCGTCCATTATTATCCAGTGACGCAGCATCAAAACAAGAGCGTTCCAGGTGACCTACCTGTTTCAATCTGTCATAGTCAACAGCTTCTGTCGGCACACCGTTGGCACTTAGGGATCCAGTAGGTGTCGGGGTGGATTTAGGTCTGTGAGGAGAGACCAAGAGAAAGGAAAAGCAGACGGGAACGCCGCGACGTTATTGTCATGTACATAGAAATATATACACATTTTGGACTGCAACTCATTTGCGTCTTGACTGATGGAAACCAACAAAGTGTAGCCGGATAGATGTGACTACGCTAACGCAAAGAAATGTGATTTCAACATTTTTTTGCTGTAAACAAAAGTGAAAATCATGATTCATCACACCCGGAGTTAGTTGCTGTAGCAACAGATAGCAAAAAAACACAACAAAAAACTGTGGAACTGACTTTTTGTCTTATAGTTACATATCGTGTGAACAACACACACAAAATGCTGCAAATTAGGAACCAAATCCTGGGCATGCACACTGATTTGGGGAAGACATGCGTGTAAACACACAAAAGCAAACAAATACAAAGGTCTCAGAAAATATGGGACTTATAAAAGAGAGCATCTCAGTCATGGAGGTTAGTGTGACGGTCCCACGCATCCTCTCCCACATATCAAGCAGCTGTCTGTGTTCTATTTATTTTCAATGCTCCGTAAAGAGACTCTTTGTTTCTCTTCAACGAATCTTGCGAAGGAAAAGCGATAAGCCGGCAGTTCAGGAAAGACCCTCGTAAGAGACGCAGCCCCACTGAGAGAGGTCCACACTCTGCTGCGAGAACTCGTCTGGGTTTTAAAGAGAGGAAGCGAGACAGGAAAGGAGACGCGAAAAGAAAAAGGAAATGAGCTCGGCGGCGAAGGGTCATTTGGAGCCGCCGCGGGTTGGGCAGCACCGCACAGAAGCTCGGTTTTTGTTTTCAAGTAGAAAGATGACGCAGGGCTCAGTCACGGCTGCACTACTTTACACTCAGTCCGTTCAACTTTTACTTTAGTCAGACTGGCAACTAATGGAAACACATACTGGTTTGTTTCAACAGTCTAACAGCAGTTTGGAAAGATGCCATGAACTAAGTTGCAAACAGTTTAGCCTTTTGTTGCTGTTAGCAGAAGCTAAACTATTAGCATCATTTTCTCTTCTCAGTGATCTTTTTGATAAGTTTGCCTTCCTTTTTTTGGAGGGGGGGGGGTTACTTTGCAGGGCAGGCAGTTGTTGCCAATGCTGGAATATTCTGCCATTTGTGGAACAGCCAAAAGGTCTCTCTCTCTCTCTCTCTCTCTCTCTCTCTCTCTCTCTCTCTCTCTCTCTCTCTCTCTCTCTCTCTCTCTCTCTCTCTCTCTCTCTCTCTCTCTCTCTCTCTCTCTCTCTCTCTCTCTCTCTCTCTCTCTCTCTCTCTCTCTCTCTCTCTCTCTCTCTCTCTCTCCTAGATTTTCATAAAGTCAGAAAAACAAGAGCCAAGAGGAGGTGCAGACGTCTAGTTTTCTCTCAGACCTCTGGAATTTTAATTATGCTGAAAAGGTCATAATGGAGTATTCTGAATGGCCCCAGCTTTAACTCGAATAAAAACAACACACAGCGCTACGACTTCACTCGATAACAAGTCTTAGTGTGCTCAGCTCTCCGTGGGTCACATCCTGAAGTTACTTTTAATAAGCTGGACTGGACACACACACACACGGCGGGGGCCTTATCTGTGAGTGCCTGCTGCATGGGCTCTGGCTCTACAATGATAATACTGTGCCAAGTCTCCTCTGCACTGGGCGGACACACGTTTTCATGTGTTTGCGCGTACGATAGGGTGGGTGTACAGTATGTGATGCGCTCATTTGGATTTCCCTGTTTGAAGGAAGTGAAAAAAAGAAAAGGTGCGGCAGGCAGAGGAGCATGCAAACACACTTCTAGATCTGATATAAAAAGCAATGACTGGTAGACAACAAGTAGAGCTTTCGCCCGCAGGTTGGTAAGTCTGGAAAAGAACACAACACGGGATCCATTCCAACGCTTTCATCCAAGCATTTGAAAATGAAAGGCCTTTACACACCAAGTCTGTACGTTTTCGTCCAAAATTGTTGACAAATAAATACGACCTCACGTTCTATTCTTTTAAACTATTTTTAGCGGCTGACGGATTAACACAACGCATTAGAAGAATACGGACTTGTTGTACAAAGGCCTTAACCCCCCCCCCCCTCTCCAACAACACCACGTCCATCACAGCAAACCTCGGGGAAAAAGGAGATTGTTTTAAAGAAAAAAGGGATTCCTCAAACTCTCCCGGGGGCCTTTTCTCTCTACCTGTTGGAGGAATCGGCTCCCACGGGATTTCTCCACGGAGACTCTCGTCTGTGTGAGCAGCAGAGACACTGACTTTACAAAATGGCAGCTCGGTATCTATCTACACGTGTTTATGTGTCCCCGGCCCGATGAGACGGCTGTGGGTCAGGGCTGCTCATCACGCCCACTCAGCTTTATTCTCAAGGCTACTGTGCGCTCAGTTCCACACTGTCGTAGGGCTCTCATCTGAAAGAATGCCACTGAACCTTTAGCAGTTACAATTTGAAAGAATCTTTTAGTGTCTTAAAGTTACACCAAGTAACTTTTAACAGGTTATGACACAGTCTCAATTAATATGGATGGCTACATGAGGCAGACTGTCCCTGCTGCAGTAAGGGACTCAAAACACTACCGCTTCTGTCCACAGGGGCCGCCAAACTCAACACAAAATAGAAGTCCCTTGTGGTACCTTTAACTAATGACTATTTGATCTTGAAGTGAAAGTATTATCAGTCTTACATTTACTTAGCAACGTCCCATGATATTTTCTCCACAGACGGTTTCTTTTGAGATGTTTAAATGTGAAAATGTTTTTTCCAGTCCAGATGAAAAGGCTAGGTGTGAACAGCCGAATGTCCCCCAAACCACAATTAAGAATGTCCGTAGAGTGTCCATTGTGTTTCTGATGCATTCTGTCAACGTCCAATGAAATTAGTAGCATTGATAACCGCTTAGCTAAACTTGATGCTACCCAAAATCCTCGTCATTCGCACACAGACACCTCCGCTTTAAGCCGGGTGTCTGACGTACATCCAGCGTGCACACGAAGGCGACGTAAAGCTTTAGTGATGTTAGCCAGCGATGAACGGCCCCCAGCAGTGCATCGGGTTAAAGCTAGCCGACGCTAATGCTTTAATATGGCGGACGTTTAGTAGCCTCACTGCAAGCCATTCACACCAATGTACATTTCTTTTTTTGTTTTAGGATCCACAATCCTACATTAAGTCCAACAATACACAACGAGTATTGAGAAATGGGGGAGGAACCGTACCTTCCGATAACCGGAGATTTGCTACCGTTCATGGTGTTTGTTCTTTCCCACGGCTTCCTGGGCATGTCTGGAGAAAAACGACACCACAACACGGCAGAGATATAAACACCAAACTCCTCTTACCATAAGCCGTGAAGTTCAGCTATTCAGTAATGTGGATCGTCATAAAAAAATAATTAAAAAAAGCAGGTTGACTTCCAGTAACCACTGAGGGGAAATGTAAATATGCTGAATGCTAACTTGGAGATGCATATGAATCCCTGTTGTGGCTGGCTCCCTCCGACACTCACCTGGTGTGCTACAGGCTGACACTTTAGGGGTCGTGTTGATGTCGCCCTCCTCCTGTAGGGCAGACAGACGGGGTTCAAAGGTCAAACATGAGAACAGGGAGAGTTTCTACACAGACCGGATAATGGGAATCTTTAAAAGGGCAACGAAGCTTCTTTTGAACCGGTAATACTAACACACAGCTAGCTTTTGTTTGTGCTTTCATTTTAAACTTTCCAGACACTAACCAGACATTCAAAATATGCAGCCTGAAAATAAAAGAAAAGCTAAAAAAAAGGTTTACTAAGTCAAGAATTCAATTAAACCAATGCAACTCAACACTTCCTGCAGATGTTTCACATTAAAAGCCTACGAAGATATGTCCGGTTTCACTGACGTTAGCTTAAAGCTAATGATTAAAAAAGCAGCAAAGGGGAAGTGACTGGAATCACTCAGCGAATGAAGACAGTTCTGTTATAAGAGAGAAATCTTCATTGTCCTGAATGTGTCAACACATCACCATCAGGGACATCTGAGTAAAATATGATGGAATACTGCTTTACAAAGAAATGCCAACAGGAGTCTGTTTCAGTGCAGGTCAGTATTTCCCATGTTCAGGTATGTGGGCGTGGCGATTACAGACTATCACACACGCGGATACAGCACTGAGGGATCGTGCACTCGTTTCAAGACAGGAATGTAGTGAATGCGGCACACGCTGCAAAGCCGGGACACACCGAGAGAACACGCGTGTGCTGCCACACAGACCAGCTATTGTGCCGTCCAGCAGTGAGCTGAGTAACGGTATGTGGGACCTGGATCAGAGAACACGTAGACACCAGAGACACCAGAGACTTACTGATCTCTGGTCGGGTTCAGGTGACGAGCTCTTGTCTGCAATTCTCCTCCTGCAACATATGAAGCCCAGATACAGAGAGGTTTCATGTTGAATAATTAAAAAAAATTCCGCATTTGTATCGTCGACCACAGCTCGAACCATTTTTTGAGTAAAGCCTCTAGTTCAGATCTGCCTTAACTCCACAGTTCATTCATTTGACTGAAAATACAGTTAAAGGTGCAGAATTCCATGTTCGGAGCATAATATCAGGGATTTAGGGACACGTGGCTCTCAACATGGTGACGGGCAGAGGGAACGTAGAACTTTGAGGAGCTTCGAGAATGTCGGTAGAAAAGATCAAAACATTTCTTCGTCGTGATTCCGGGTGGGCTCGTGTCCGTGCGACAAGCCCTTGTGGAGAAGTACAACGAGGCTTTGGGAGATAGATAGCAGCAGTTGAGTAATTACATTATTGTTTTTCTCCTCAACATGACATGGTGGTTGTCCTTTCTGACATTTGTGCTTTTTGGGTACCTTTTATTATTCTTGACATGTAGCAAATACACCTGTGGAATGTAGCAGAAAGAATGATTACACAGAAAATAACAGTGAGGACAAATGGGATCTAATTGGAAAAAGGCCACAGCTGATCACTTAATTCCAACTACGATAAAGAACCCTTTGAGTTCTGAAAGTGTTGAGATGTATTGACGTTGACGATAATAAGCGACGTGACTCTACCTCCTGGCCAACAGGGCGCTCATCTCTTCCATGAGCCCTCCTCCTCCGGGCAGAGGGCCGTTGCCGGATTTGGCCCCCGCGGCCCCTCCTGCCCCCAGCATGGCTGCCGCCAGAGCCGCCCCTGCATCATCACTCTGAAGGGACACAAGCCACATCTCTTGTGAGACACAAACGTTATAGAGTTCTTTACAATCCAATGGATACATAGATCCTAGAACTGACAACACATCATTGGTCTTTTTAATGTTCATTTAACATCAGAAAATCCATAAATAATAAAGAAACAACATTTCTTTTGGTCCGATTTCTAGTTGATTTCTGTATTTTGTCGTATTACACACACATGCAGTGTGAACCTCCTCTGAGTCTGAGATGAGACGTGCATGGTGACTGCATGTGTGTGTGTATGTGGTGTGTGTGCATGACTGTTTCAGTGACAGCGATTCAGTGTAATTATGTATGAAGATAATGTGTGTGTGTGTGTGTGTGTGAGAAAATGGCGTGTCTGTCGAGTCACTGGAAATAAAGGAAAAATGAAATCCTGTGTGTGCACGTGTAGCTAATCACCTTAATAATGTGCTGTGACGTGTATGTGACAGGCATGTAGAGCTGTGTGGGTGTGGTTTGCCGTCGATCAAAACAACCAATCAGGCGCTCACCCGTGGCACTTTGCGCAGCTTGGCCCCGGCCAGGGCAGCGGCCAGGCCCGCGAAGGGACGGTCCTCTGTGGGGGAGAACAGTCCGGCGGGAAGCGGGGGTGCCGGGGGAGGGAGCGGCACTCCGGGGGGAGGAGGCGGACCTGGTGGAGGAGGAGGGGTCCCGCCTGGAGTCAGCGCGAGGGGGAGCGGGGGAGGCGGGGGCGGGGGAGGGTGGCCGGCCGACGGGGTGACGGCCGGGGAGGTCACAGTGGAGCCGGGTGGCAGGGGCGGAGGCGGGGGAGGGGCGAGGGCAATCGACCCCAGGGTCTGCGCCACGTCTGTCGGGGGTGGGGAGGGCGATGGGCGAAGACACAGGGATGGAGAAATTGAATTCAAACTGTCACTTTATTAGGAAAGCATAACATTTTGGACCGTAAGAAAATCATTTCGTCATCTGTCTTAAAGCTAGTTAGTTACCCCCAAAACATAAATACATATTTCCCTCTACCATCGAGATGGTTTTGGCGTGAGCTGCCCAGCCGTGCTCGCTCCCAAATAATCATGACCCGGTCACTCAAGATGATCCACAGACCTTTGAAAGAAAACAGCTCCCACATGAAACTGATCCCGACGAGGTCTGTGGATTATATCGAGTGACCGGTTCACGATTGATTTTGCGAGGAACCGTCCCTTTAAATCTGACACAAGGTCTGCCAGCTCTCTGTAGAGAGAACATTCATTGAGAATAAATAGCTCGATAACTTTCCATTTACAGCATACATTCATGTTCACTTTTGGAAAGTGAGGCATGTTTTGGTATTTTCTGTGTCCACCTGTCAAGTTATCTTTTGACAAACATGTAGTCTTCTGTACACTAATATCACTGTAATACTGCAGTACTTGCTACTTGCTGAAATGAAATTGAAAAAGAGGAGCAGCATCAAACAACAGGTTACATCATCATCAGTGAATGATTGTCATGCAAGAATGGTGGATGTGATTGTTTTGAACATGGAACACACACATTAAACATGACGTCATGCCACATGGCTTCTAATCAACATGCAGCATTAGCAACAAGTAGTGACAGGGTTTATAGTTCAAACAGGGCCGGGAAAAGTGTTGTGGTTATTGTATTAAAAGTTAATAACAATACATATCAATCAGTACATTAACCACACAACCCTATCTGGAAGGTAAACATTCCAATAAATGGAGCAGAGACAAAGCGACCAACGTTGAGCATTGACGGTATGGAACACACTCTCTGGTGCAGTGACACACACACACACACACACACACACACACACACACACACACACACACACACACCCATAAAGACACATAACGGAGGATTCATAGATGATAGCATTTATAATCCGATACATATGAACTGAGCTGTGTCCCATTGTAATTATGATACGGAATAACAATGACCTTGCATCACAGACCCATATCCATGAGCCATGATCTATGATGGAATGTGAACATGCTGAGCTGGGATCAATATCAAATCAGTTTGATGATCTCAGAGGTCAAAGGTCATTAGAAGGCCTCCCGAGGCTAATGAGACAGATGCAAATAAAGGTCAATGGAGAACTAGTTTGTCTGCGTATAAATGAGACTGAACCAGGAACGACTGAGCGTAAATCATTTTCATGTATATATTAATTCAGACATGACGAACATCTCAGTCACGTGACTGATCAGCTGTTCTCTGCTGTCAGCGTCTTCTTGGATATTGCCGTAATGCTGCGTTCACACCAAACGCGAAGCACATGTTTCGCGTTGCTTTACTCGCGGGATCATTTGTTCATTTGCTCGACCCGCCGAAGAGGAGGAGTGGCTTATCTCCATGGAAACCTCTATCAACTAAGCCATTTATTTCTGCCATCCACCATGGAAGAAATGACCACTATTGCTGCTTTGTACTTGCTGTGGAAGTCCCAGATATCACGGGAAACTAAACGCCGTCTTGTCTGAGTTCATAACATTGTCGGGAGGCGCTCTGTGAATTCCATCGCGCTGTATTCACTGTAACTAGCAAGCTACACGTCGTTTACTACAGCTGTATCAACCAGAAATAAACAGACTTGCTACATAATGATTCAGATTTCTAAAAAGTCTGAATTGTGTTTTGTTAGTTCTCTCCTCAAGACGACTAGAAAATAACTTTTAAAATACTTGTCTTCTCAATGGAGCTCGGATCGATCGGTGCTAGGCTAAGCTAACAGTGTAGCAGCTCCATCAACACTCAGAATAACGTCCTCTAGGTGTTGTTTTTCTTGTTTGTACCTTATGGTTTGTACACATACATTTAAACACATGGTTTCTCTACTAAGATGAGGGTGCCGCCTCTGGCTACAGTATTATTTTCCTGATTCAACAACGGCAGACTAGTAGAATCTGATCTTCGTGCCGTTTGGTGTGAACACAGCACAACGTGGGAATGCTCGTCTCCGTCTGCCGACAATACGAAACACGGTCACTTTTCAGACGTCACTGTCACAAGAAGCTCTCTGAGAAAAGCAACATAAACCCGCCGAAGGGTTTTTAAAAGCTTTAGAAACAGGAGGTCTTAAATCTACATTTGAGTACATATGTTGCCAGCTAAATCAAATTGTTTCCAGGATATTCAATATTCGTTTCTTTATAATGCATTTAATACTTCTTTCTTTACAGAGCTTGTACAAAGGCAATCAAGTAGTCAGTAAATATGAGATACGAATTTATACCAAAATTTCCTCCTCTGCATAGTGGAGGCCGGTTTATGGCGTCTCATTTCTTTCTTTTTTGTGACTTTTGAGATTTGAATTTGCTTTGACAATTAAAAGGAACACGGCCAATGATCCACAATTGTCTCGTTCAAAAGGCAGCACCTGCTGTGACTTCTAAAGGCATGGGGGGGGGGCTTCCAATAAGTTTGACTGACTGCACACTGACAATTGAATGGCAAAATGATACGATGAACACAGAGAGGAGACAAAGTGCAGATCTATGGTTGAGCAATGGAATGGCAAAAATAAGACAACATCGACCAAGAGAAGAAAAGAACAGCGGTTACATACAGTCAGCGATCTGCAGTAACGATGGATCGCTATCAAAGAGACAGACATGCCATGCTGAAGGAGACTATATATGTCAGACTCTATATGTCAGACCCAGCCAATAGTCAGCTCCATGCATTTTATGAGACTGGACAGAGAAATGAGCGACAGCGACTTCTACACCAGGAGATCCCACAACCAGAAATCTGGAGGTTACAGCAGCCAGCACCCGCACTTCCCTCCCCTGATATCTGCATTATGGGACTCACTTGGCCAGCTCAGTACCAAGGCCACGGACCCAACAGTGTCCAGTAGCCCCGCTGTTAGTGTGTGAGTCAGACAGCATGTGAGAGACGAGGGGGAGAGAGAGAGACAGAGAGAGAGAGACAAGAGTCTGGACTGGACTGCAGGCCTTACCCTGGGGCTGGGGTTGACAGGAGGAGCCCCCCTGAGGCAGGTGTGCCTCTGGGCCTGTGTCCGGCTCCCCCGGCCCCGACAGGCCCAGGCCCACGGGGAGGGAGAGGTGCTCGGCAGAGGCGGCGGCTGCGGCAGGGGTTGCTGTGGAGGGAGAGGGCACACCAGGAGCCTGGGATGAGGAGGGGGGAGACGAGACGAAGAAGGAAGACGGAGGGGGGGCCGCGGGGGAGGGGAGAGGGGGCGGGGTGGGTGGGGGAGGCGGGGTGGGGCAAGCGACGCCGATGGGGGTGTGGCCGTGCTGGATGGTGACGGGCGACGGCGCAGGGAACATGGGCGGGCCGTTGGGGGCCGGGGAGGGCGGCTTCTGGGTGAGCGGCGAGGGCGCCGCAATGGGGACGAGCGGCCGCGGGCCCGCTGCCTTCCCCGGGGGGCTGCTTATCATGACGGGCGGCGAGGGCGGCAGGGGCGTGAAGTTGTACGCCGACCACACCACGGACTTGGCCGGTGGAGCCGGGGCGGGGGCCGGAGCCGGGGCAGTGGGCGGGGCTTGGGGGAAGGCCTGCTGCCGCCTCGGGACGGTGGCGTAGTGGGGCAGGACCGGGTGGAAGGCGGAGCCGAGCGAGGTGGCGAATCGGGAGGCCGAGTGCCTCAGAGGCGGGGTCGGCGGAGTGGCGGAGGAGGGCGACGGCGTCCCGGGTGCCGGGTAGCCGGGCGCGGATAGGGACGCGGCCGGCGAGGACGACCCGCTGTACTCCTGACTGTACAGGGTGCTTTCGAAGGCTAAATGTATACGCCACGCAAACGGACAAACCAAGGACAAGGACAAAGACAGGACAGGAGGGGAAGGAGTGACGGAAGGAAGGAAAGAAGGAAGCAGCCGTCATGCACACAGGAGGGAGAGACA
The DNA here is from genome assembly GCA_028022725.1 of Lycodopsis pacificus. Classification (NCBI taxonomy): domain Eukaryota; kingdom Metazoa; phylum Chordata; class Actinopteri; order Perciformes; family Zoarcidae; genus Lycodopsis; species Lycodopsis pacificus. The sequence continues at coordinate 18,318,632 of CM051705.1, read as the reverse complement.
GCAGGTCAGGACAGAGAGAAGGAAGGAGGGAGGGAGGAAAAAAAGAGAAGGGGGCAGATGAAGCAGGAAAAAAACAGCACAGAGCTACACCAAAGTTTTACTCCAGGTTGTGTGTACTTTCTTGGCCTGAGGTGACGCTACTGTGTTAGTGGACAGGTGTTAGCGCCGTGGACACAGCCAGAGACACAAAGCCCTTCATGTCTTCTTCGTGAGAGAAGAGGGGGGAGACAAACAGACTGATGGGCAGGAGGTCACCATGTAGCACACACACACACACACACACACACACACACACACCCATAGAACAGTAATGCAGGCGATGCAACTCATCACCGATGTCATCAAGCCAAGTCATATACAGACTCAGTGCTTTGTACACAGAAGGCCCAGCATGCACCAGTTCTTTTAACGCTCATCAAAACAAAGTAAGCCAACAACAACACTGTCTGGTGTCTCTGTTTCTTGACCAAGTGTCTCGGTTTCTGGTCTCTGTGTCTCACTGCATGGTCACCGTGTCTTAGTGCCTGGTCTCTGTTTCTTGGGTTCTGGTCTCTGTGTCGGTATGTCTCTGTGAATTCAACAAACAGATGTCTTCCATCCAATCTGATCTTCGTTGACACCCAGACTGGCCTGACTTGTCCTCTCACGCCATCGTCAGGTCAAACCTTGGATTTGTCCAATACTTTGGTTTGTGACCAAAGACGTTCCCATCGGCCTCCGCTGTGCTTCGCCTTTAACGCTCACTAGCAGATGCTAGCACGCTAACACACGAAGCTCTGATTGAGAAGCTGGTGAACAGTACACCTGCTTAACTTCATCATGTTAGCATGCAGTAGCATTTAGCTCGAAGCACTCTGACCAGAACCGCTAGCATGGCTGTAGTGTAGACTCTATTATTTAGTTTCAGTGAGGATAGTGTTCTTGTTGCTCTAAACCTTTCTTACCACAGTCTCAAGGGGCTAATCTGTACTGTTTCAGTGTACAAAATTAATTTCATACACAGGTCAATTCAGAGATTTTGGCCTACTTTGCTTCCACAACACATCTTCTCCTTTCTTTCTTCTTACTGTAGAAGCACATATTTAGTTAGATAATGTCTTTTTTTGCATAATTAAAACATGACATTTCAGAAAACAAAAATGGTGCTAATGTAAGTTATCAACCAGGGAAGGTTTGACGCTGATGTCTATTCATTTAAATGTTTACACTATTGACCTGTCGTCGAGGTGCAGCTGATCCGTGTCTTTTCATTTGCACTGAGCGTCCTCTTTGTCTCCTCTTGTAATGTATGATTCCAGTACTGTGGCCAGTGTTGTTGGTGCTGGTTACCAGGGTCAGGTTATCATGAGTCATCAAGTGATGAATTATTAAAGCTCTGTTTGGTTATGTTGATAGCCTCTTTGTTAGGTTGTTTTATAGTCACGCTACACCCATCTCTCTACTTCACAGGTCTTAGTGGTATTTAATAACTTCATATTCTTCTTTATGGGGTTTTTAGGGTGAGTGGGAAGGAGCTGATGTGCTGATGTTGTCCTACGTCCCTCCTCTCCTTCATTATGCGTCTATCCCAGCTGAGCCCAGCCCTCTAACTAATTACCTTAATTGTGGCTAGCGCTTAGCGTAGCCTGGGCGGTGTTGTATGGAGCTACCATATGTTGTGTGTGTGCGGGGATGGTGTTAAGTTGTAACTCCTCCGTTCATCTTCTGCTCCAGTTCCCCTTATGAGTGATGTCATTCTACACTTTTCTGCAGTCCTTATTTCCGTGACCACATTATACGTATTACTGCAATGGATTAGAACCAAACCATAACACTGACCTAATATTCATTTCTTTCTGCACAAACCGTGAGGAATCAGGGTTCCAAACCCATTTGGTTCTGGACCTTTTTATGAAGCAACGGTGTTTTCAAGGGTTCTTTGTATGACTGAGGGTTACTACTGAGGCTTTGTGTGGTATTTTCACTCATCATACAGATGCATAATCAGACATAACACACACACACACACAAGGACTCCTCCTCCTCCTCCTCGGAGTCAATACTCATTCCAGCTTCCACTCCATTTCTCCCATACATCTCTTTTTCATGAACCCAGAATTGCCTCTTCATGATTTTTTTTTTCTCTCTCTCTATGTCTCTCCCTCCCCCCGGGTGGGTCATGTGACTGAGAGGCCCCAGCTTTTGCTCTGCCGTTCCACAACACACGATCAGAAAAACACACCATTACACGGAGTGCTGGACACGTGTGCGCAGGAATATTAAGCACACACACATGAGAAGACAACAGAGCCGTACCGCAGCCAGGCTCCTCGGCACCAAACAGCTTCAACATAAAAAAACAGCAGTGTTGAAATTCTCTTTCCATCGATAAATCAAATGCTCTGGAGTGGCTTTGGAGGGAGGCCTGATACACACTACTGTGCTGCTGAGAGTGTGTGTGTGTGTGTGTGTGTGTGTGTGTGAGAGTGTGTGTGTAACACTGAGTAAAGCCGATGTCAAACTGATAAACTCGCCTTTAGTTGAGCGACGTGTCCAGCAGGTGTCCTGTCCCTTCTCACTAACCGTGAACATATTCACTATGCGGAGCCTTACGCTAACAATGCTAAATTGCAAGAACTTCAAAATAAAGTTCAGAAAAAGAGTGAACTTGTCAACACAACTGCTGTAAGGTCATAAAAGTGAATCTGTCGATTCCCTGAACTGATCCGAGGACGCAGCCACAGAGCGCAGCTATCACAGTTACTGAGACACTTCAAACCGACGATAGCAGCGAACACTTCACTGACTGGCATCAGTGTTACTGTGTCACTCCTTTAAAAGACACACACGCAGTGTAACTAAAGCGTTAAACCTTAGATCGAAAGCTCACATCAAACCCAACAGACTCATAGGTTCAAACAGAGCGTGTGTGTGTTTTTGTTTGATTTATTTTGTATTGGTTTATTTGGTAGGGACGGTGCATATTAATAAAACATTGTGTGTGTGGGTGCGTTTGTTCTCTATGTATTGTGTATGACATGTGAAATAACTCCTCCCTCTTATCCTGGGCCATTTTCACACACACACACCCACACACACACACACACACACACACACACACACCCTTGGGGGTCTCACCAGCATTCTCCCTGATGGTGTATTTTTAGCCACTGAACTGCGTCTGCCTGTGTATGCATGCGTGTGCTAACGGGCCGAGCGTTGCACACTGAAGCGTGCCTCCTTGAAACGAGCTCATTTCCCCTTTTCTATCACAAGACCAACAAACCCCCGATCCATTACAGCCGGCGTGTGTTCCACCTGTGGCTCCGCCTCCTCTCTGCTGCTGGACTGTGGGCGTACATTGGACTGAAAATGTTTTACACAGCTTTTTGTTAAGTCCACTGGGAGGAGGACAATTGTTCATAAACTGGAGATTTTTAGGACGGACTTGCAATCGTAGTTGCCCGTTCCCATTTCACATAGCATTCGCATCTTCATTAGACTTTTTTGGACGTGTGTGCGAAGTGTCAGAAGTTATGTGTGCGTTTGTGTAACTGGTGTACGGCCTGGCGGCAGTGTTTGTTCAACTCACTGTGTCCCAACTCCATACTACGGTCTATACACAACAGCTTTTGTGTTTTGAGTTTGTAGTGTGTTGATGATGCACACTATTCTCCCACAATGCAATGCACAAAGGGAATGGAAAAGCTGCATCCTTCGAAAAAAACCCCGTCTATTGGAGAAATTGAATCGGTCGCCTCAGGTTGAAGTTTGACTGAGAAGAGTGTTTTATCATTTGAATGCTAACCGCCAACAGTACACTAAGACTGACACATGCTAACTCATGGAACTAATTTATAGTATAGTGTGTACTGTACACAGTTGGGATGCAGTATGGCATTGGGACACACTGCTCATGCACGTTGAGCATCACAGATTCTACATTTCCAACGCTCCTCTGAAGACAACCTGTTTTGATGTAAGGTTCAGTAGCAAACAGAGTGTTATACATCACATAATATGAATCAGAAAGAATGCACATCTCATTATTGGCCTTGGAAAACGCAACGAGTGTATGAGCAGGAAACCAAAGGGCATCACTCACCGGCGTTGGAGATGCGTCTTCCTCTCTCCCAGTCCTGCTGCTCTCTGTCCAACTGCTCCTGCTGCTCCCTCTCTGCCTTCTCCCTCTCCATCAGCTCACGCTCGCTGCGCTCCTGCTGCTCCAGGCGCTCCCGCTCCGCCTGCGCCTCCCGCTCTGCCTGTGCCTCCCGCTCTGCCTGCGCCTCCCTCTCCAGACGCTCCCGTTCCTGGTGCTCGCGCTCCTGTTGCTCCAGCGTCTCGCGCTCCTGACGCTCGCGCTCTTGACGCTCCCTCTCCTGATGCTCCCTCTCCTGATGCTCCCTCTCCTGATGCTCCCTCTCTTGATGCTCCCTCTCCAGCTCCTTCTGCCTCTGCAGCTCCTGGAGCTGCCTGGGGGAGGAGAGGAGAGGTAACAAGAGGGGAGAGGAGAAAGGAAACAAGAGGAGAGAGGAAAAAGGAAACAAGAGGAGAGAGGAAACAAGAGGAGAGGTAACAAGAGGGGAGAGGAGAAAGGAAACAAGAGGGGAGAGGAGAAAGGAAACAAGAGGAGAGAGGAAACAAGAGGAGAGGAACAAGACAGGAGAGGTAACAAGAGGGGAGAGGAGAAAGGAAACAAGAGGGGAGAGGATATAGGAAACAGGAGAAGAGAGGAAAGGAAAGATGAGGGGAGAGGAGAGGAAACAGGAGAGGAGAGGAAATAGAAGGGGAAATGAGAGGAAAGACGAGAGAAGAGGAAACAGTAGAAGAGAGGAGAGGAAACAGTAGAAGAGAGAAGAGGGGAGAGGAAACAGTAGAAGAGAGGAGAGGAAACAGGAGAGGAGAGGAAACAGTAGAAGAGAGAAGAGGAGACGAAACAGTAGAAGAGAGGAGAGGAAACAGTAGAAGAGAGAAGAGGGGAGAGGAGAGGAAACAGTAGAAGAGATGAGAGGAAACAGGAGATGAGAGGAGAGGAAACAGGAGGAGATGAAACAGGAGGAGAGGAAACAGCAGAAGAGATGAGAGGAAACAGGAGATGAGAGGAGAATAGACATTAATGCAACATTCACATGTTAACTGTTTATATTATCTCTTCTGAAATTCCTCAGCATCACTCGTCTTAGTCCAGAGTCATCGCTTTTACAACCACCATTGCATATAAGAAGACGCAGTGAAAGAAGAAAGAGGGTAGATGAGGACAAACATATTTCAGTAAAGACGAGCAGAGCGAGTAAAGAGAAGCAAATTAGGAACTGTCTTGACCCCCCCAGCAATTACCACTGTCATTATATAAGTTCAAGCTATTTTGGGCACATTGAAACACAGAGTGAGGACAGCCATGTGGCCTAAAGCCTCCCTGGGCTGCACACTGCTGCAGAGAGACAACAGTGTGTCTGACACAAAGTGAAATACAAACCACCACACCTTTTTATTTCAGTTTTATTTTATCTTAATAATCTTGAAGTATAGCATGTTCACAGAGCTTTGTTTAATGGAAGCTGTGGCTGCAGACCCGGGTTGGACCACTAGGGGTCAGCAGAAGGCAGCAGTAGAAGGGCCGGTGAGCGGGGCATGTGAGCAGTGTGCCTTCCCCGTGTGTGGGTATGCATGCCATGTGAAAATGACAAAGTGTGACAGAGAGGCAGCCATTTCTGAGATGTGATGAAAGAACTGTAACGATCATCGTTGGAGAAACTGTCAAATAAGAACACGGCATGAATAAGGATCTGCCAACAGAGGTCACAGAGACTACTCCACGGAGAGATGTCGGGAAGGCCGAATGAAGACGCGAGTACAGACGTCTGCATTTCCTTAATTAAGAATTCTAATTAAACAGCAGAATAGTACGAGACACCAAAAACAGCATACATACAGGATGAGTGTTAAAAAAAAATAGATTTACTTCCTCATCAATTGCACTGGCTGTAAATGGCGGACATTATGTTCATAAATGACTCGCGCAGGCAGAGAGATGGTGGGAACTGGAGGTACATGCACTTTCCCTCTCTGACACACACACACACACACACACGCTTCTCTGCCCTCACCCGTCCTGTTCTGCAGACAGCTGACTCACAGCTAAAAGTCAATCATCAGCATAAACATTGCCTAACGTAAACACTCCCTCTCCCCTTCGGTCTGCGTTGATGACACACACACACACACACACACACACACACACACCTCTCAAGGCAAGTTTGGTGACGTCGTGGTCGTCGCTGCGCTTTGGGACTGGCTCCCACGGGATCGGGCAGCTGAGCAAACTGAGGGAAGCAGGTGGCTTCACTCGCAGAAATAAACCCAGGAGAGCACGACAGATTTAACCCCGACACTTTGGCCTGGTGGTTTTTTGGAGATTGCTGAGAGTTGGCATTAGTCCGGTGCAAATTGGGTCACGGAGAGAGAGTTGGCACACATCGGGCCGGTTTTCCCTGGCAGGGCGTGAAGTCATTTAGTTGCTTATTGATAGGGCTGGGGAATGGACCTCAATACTTTGAATACCGACCAAAAAAAGTTTTTAAAAAAATCCTAAAGTATCATAAGGACGGCGAAACTGGGTCCTGGTTGTTCCCACACACACGTTGATGTGTAAAGCCACATTAACGCACTTTTAAACAACGCAAAGACTACAACAAACAGCCAACTAGCACGTACGCTCTGTGCATGTGCGTCACAAACGCAACACTTACGAATGCTACGAATTACAAGGTGGGTTTTCAGTGTGATATGCGATTCTCACGTGATCATGTGACATCGCGAGAGTCCGGCTGCCGTGGAAGGTAAATGTTGCCGGGGCCTTGTTCTTCAGGTCGTGGAAGAAGGAAGGTAGAAGCGGAGGCAAAGATGAAGGAGAAAACACACTAAACGGGTGAAATCATGGATACTACGGCGACTCAGGGTGCTTTCCTGAACCTGTCGAAAGCTGGAGTTAAATGAAAATAAATAAAATCATACCAAGGACGTTGTGTCCTCAAAGTGTCTACATGCCACCGTGTAAATGTGAGAAGTGATTTGATCAGAAGGACTGTGTCAGGATGAAGTGGGTTGCCCGTTTGTGTTTGCTGGGTTGAGGTGCTCATTGGCTCTTCATTGACATCGTCCAAAGGACCCTTGTGTCTCCATTGATAGACTGAATGTTATAAACCCATAATATTTCGTAACCTTAACCTTCCTTCAGATAACATATGATGGTTCAATCTAATCTAAATGTTTTCAAAAGTCACGTCTTTAGAGTAACTTTAGTAAACATGTTGCTCTTTCAGACAAAAAGCGAAGGACGTTTCCCTACTTTCTACAAAATGTTTCCTTCCGACTCCACAGAGCACCAAGATGGCAGCAAACCAAACTCTAGGGTTCCCCTCAGAGGCACAATGCTCTGAGCTGTCATGATTATGTGAAAGATGTCTCATGTCTGTGCCAGGACGTCAACAAATGTGAACACAATGAGGTGATAAATGGAGGAAATCTGAACAAAGAAGATGACTTATCTGCAAAAGTCTGTCACCTAATATGTTACGCCATGGCGTTTTACAATAAGGGACAATTTTCACATTCTCTGTGACCCACTTTACCCACTGTCACCCAGTGGAAAGGATCTCACCAGTGCATTTAGCTAACGCGCTGTTTGTCTGCACTACGACTGATTAAAGTGAATGTAAGTAGCACCGAGCTTAAGTCCCTCAAACCCGCGGAGGTTTCGCTGAGACACGGCTAAAGCATCCTGACCAATGAGATGCGAGGGAGAGGTGTGAAGACTCTTTATGTCTGCTACACCTGAATCTTTCTTACAAGAGAGCACTGAAGGATGGAAAGACATCACACACACACGGTAGCACCATCCTGACCCCAATATACAATAATATGTACACACACACACACACACACACACACACACACACACACACACACACAGTCCCAGTTCTCACGGTGCGTCAGTAGGCCATCGGTGTAATTGCAGGAACACAGGAGCCAGCAGGATTTAGGGGATGGAAGCGTGCCGGGGTCATGTCTCTGAGGACCCTGCAGTGTCCTGGCTTATAGAAATGAGTCCCTGTGGGATCTGCACCGTAACTAAACCAGAGCATCTCCATGATTAAATACAGCTCGTGATGTGATGGCGGTCTAATCAGCCAGAGCAGAGGGGCTTCCACGGTTCTTATATTTTACTGATGGTTGCTCTTTTCTATGTAAAGATGGGCGAAACCGCCAACAGCCGTCAGCCCCATGCTGGCAGGCGGTAGCTGGTACAGCTGGTGCAGTTTGTCTACCAGCTACGTTGGCAGGTAAGCGCCATCTTTTCTGTTGAAAAAAGCCCATGTGTGATTTGTTAAGCAGTGAGGGGAATTGCTCCGCCATAGCGTCTGGTGGATGAAAAAGGGAGTTGACCAACATGCCAAGTGGTTTGAATTTGGCAGTCAAGTAAGACAGATGGATGCCTCGATAAGTCGAAGCTTTTTAAAGTCGTAGTCCACAAACCAATGGCTCACGATGACTACGTCCACTTCTTATCAGACGGTGTAGGACTGGGACGTTCATACAGGAAACATGGCCAACCTGTTACCTGTCAGTCTCCTTAACATCCAGGAGACTGACCCAGAGGGAGTCCAACAAAGACAACTAAAGGAACCGAGTCGGGGTCATTTGTCCTGTGCGTTGCCTCATCACACCCAGTTGGTCAGAGGGTGTTCGTGCTGAATCCGTCCTAATTAGAGCGGAGAGGAACCCTCAGCTGCACTGTCGTCTAGTTGCACTGCTGTTTCCTTTGTTGTGGTTAAACACCTGTGCTGGCGCTGATGAATGTCTTCTAGCTCGGAGGCTTTTCAAACCCCTGGCTGATGGCCAAATTTGCGTTGAAAGGACAATGAAGTTGTGAATCGGTTGCTTTAAGCTCATGCACGCACGCGCACACACACCTCGCCGCGTAATTGATGGATGTCACACACGCACGCAGCATTCCCCTGAGCAGGAGGGGGGGGGGGGGGGGGGAGTGTAAAACTTGGAGTGAAACTAAAGCTGATTAAACTTATTTTTTTTTACAGCATCTATGTGTGAATTCCTGCTGCAGTATGTCAGAGTGTAAACAGGTCGATGATTCACACTTTTGGGAACAAGATCGCTGTGATCAAGACTCAGAAGGTCAAGATTCCTCCAGCAAGAGAAACAAGACGTAAAGCACAAAACACAGACTCAGTCTGTCAAATCCAAAGCACTAACAGATCTATCTTGAACAAAAGTGAATTGTTAATATTGCAGAAGAGCTCGTGTCTGAGCTGGAGTTGTTCGGTCTGTGTTGGCAACAGAAAAATAATGACAATCATTGAAAATCACTGAAAAGAAATATGCTGTTCATGTTCTTAAAAAAAATAAAATTCAACTTTGTTACTAGTTTGTAGAATGGTGTTACTGTTGAAAACATATAAACAGCACCAAGGTCAATGCGCTGTGATTCCGAGGGGGAGAATTACATAAAAAGTAAAAAGAGTCACTGAAAAGTGTACATGACACAAACCGGACTAACAGGGAAACACCAAAGGAGTCCATTTTAACCCAACTAAGCCGGTTAGGTGTGACAGCACCCAAGGGTTCCATGAAGAACCCTTTTCATCCAAAGAACCCTTTTGGGAATAAACAGTTCTGCAGGGATTGTTGAAAGCTTGTGACTTAGAACCACGATGGTTGTGGGTTGTGCTGCACCACATCGTCCCAGTGCCTTAAGGACCCTAATGAGGAACCCTGGGTGTTCTAGATAAAATGCTTGGAATATACGAGTTCTCGGTAGAACCCCCTTGTTAGCATCCTTATAAGGTGAAAATGATCTGATAGAACCTCCTAAGAGGGTTCTGAGTGGAGCCATTACACCATAGGAGTGTTATCTGTAGAACCTCTCATAGGGGTTCTGAGGTAGAAGTGTCAAAAAGGGTTCTGCTATGGGAACAAGTCAAAGAATGGTTCTAGTTAGCACCTTCCTTTGTAAATGTGAGTGTCTCTTCATATTCTTTGAGGAATATAAATTCCAGAACAGACCATGCCAATATGAAGTAGGGCAATGAGCATTGTTTCATGCATTGTGTTACTTCCAGGGGACCTATGCAATGACTCACACATGACCCCCCCCCTCCCCCCGTCTGCACTGTCTACATATCTAAACGGGTTTCTCTTCCCTCCACGTCCCTCGCTGCCTTGCAGGGAAACGTTACAGGATTGTAGGCTGTGAAAAGCCTTCCTGCACGCTGGCGCCTCACTCGCCTCCTGACAAGAGTTGCCAGGGAAACCGTTGCTAAGGGAGCGTGGGCGGCAGTACGGCCCGAATCCCGGCACATAGACATACACGCACACAGACATACGTGCACACATGTTCCTTTTCCCCCTCTTTGCGTCAACTTACAATGACTGAGTTGCAGACGCTCTGAGGCAGAGTCGGAGAGGATTTGGGGCAATATTGGGAACGTGAAATGGCTTAGTGTCAAAATGAAGAGCCAAGAAACATGAAGCAGGAGAGCTGCAGAGACAGAATGCAAATAACGCCACAATAGCTTCTGCAGTCAAAGGGTATGAGGATCAAAGGTTTGCAAAGGCCCTCAACACCCTTTCATTCTTACAGTTTAAGCTATTCTTTAGCTACCAAAATGAAACCTGAGACATTTATCCAACCAACCATTTGACCGAGAACAGTCTCCCAATTAACCAAAACAACACGACATTAGATATCAGGAACTAAAGCAGAACAACACTCTACAAGGGAAAAGCATGTAAAGTTGACTCAAACTAAATGGAAAAGAGGAAATGAAACCACATAGAAAGTGAGAATGTAGGACGGACAGTTTGAAACACACCATCAGACACAGTCTTGTTGGACAGGTGTCTACGTAGCGGTCCCAGCCTGGAGACATGCTGCCCTGTCAGCCACCATCAACCCAGAACCGGTTAACAGAGACCCACAGCTGTAGCACTTATACAGAGCTGCTCATGGCACACACTGTGCTCTCTTTGCTCAACTCCATCCTGATCCTGTCAGTCTGCCTTCAACTACCAACACCTTTGCATTTAGAACATGTTCTCTATGTATTTTTTTGTTTTCTGAAGGAGCCGGTATAAACTGGTCTTTTTTTTCAAATATTGGTGTATTAGCATATTACTCCCAAGATGTTCATTTCACCCTTCTCGCTGTCAGCTGCTATTCATGTTGGTTGACGTAAAGTCCTCAGTTGTAAACAGCGTTGTTTTTTTTCATTGAGCAAAGAAAAAAATGATGTCACATTTGGGTTTTGCCACTTTGCCACAAGTGACAACTGTGCTAAATCTCCAGGGACACTGAAGTCTGGCGTAAGCGGTCGGCCAGCTGGACTCAGCGGCTTGCCTGATTGGCTCGCAGAACCAGGAAATGATGTATGAATGGACGGGAGCCCAGATGGACCATATGGACCTACTCTAGTGAGGAGCCGGTCCAAGTGTGCAACACACACACACACAGTGTCCCGCTAACATAAGACCCCAACCTCGTTATAATGGCTAAGCTAACATATTGGTTTTTAGAGATGTTTCTGTGTGTGTGTGTGTGTTACTGTCAACTGGGAATACACGTGGATGTCAGCACACGCTTGTGACAATGTGCAGAGCAGCTGCTTTCCTCTTCTGAGGGTTAAATACCAGCAGCTACGTGCTAACAGCTAACACAGATCTCTCTCTCTCCTCACCGTCTCTCCATCCTCGCTTTCATTCAAGACCGTGCGATTCTCTCTCTCTCTCTCTCTCTCTCTCTCTCTCTCTCTCTCTCTCTCTCTCTCTCTCTCTCTCTCTCTCTCTCTCTCTCTCTCTCTCTCTCTCTCTCTCTCTCTCTCTCTCTCTCTCTCTCTCTCTCTCTCTCTCTCTCTCTCTCTCTCTCTCTCTCTCTCTCTCTCTCTCTCTCTCTCTCTCTCTCTCTCTCTCCCCCCCCCCAACACACACTCCCCTCGCTCCCACGCACGGCACAGCTATTTATACCGCGGCCTATTATTTCCAGCTCGTGTCTTTTTAATCCGAGGGTAGCACCCTGCATTCCTGAACAGGTGGGGTTTTTTTTCCGCACTCTTCTGTGACCTCCTACGCTCGCACATGCAGGGAATATCTCCATCGATCATCGCGCTCCACCTCTTCTTCATCCATCTCTGTCTGGATGAGAAGGAGGATCAAGGAGAGCGATGGAGGAGGGAAGTCAGATGAGAAGGAAAGGCAGGTGAGACAGTGAGAAGGGAGGGAAGAATGCACATGGTATTTTTTCCCTGCTGTCATGTGACATTCAAATTGTTCCAGCCTCTCCATAGCCGAGTGATCCCCATGTTTACTCCTCACAGAGGAGGCCACGCTGATGACGTGTGAGACTGAATGTGTGTGGTCTCTGTGGAATGAGGTGAGCTCATTGTATTTAATGAGGTGGAGAGGAACGATGAGAGGGGGAACGTCTCCTTCGGTCATCCATATCTCCGGTTCTCTCACTTCTTCTTTTGTCTCCATATCAGGCTTCATGGTTTAGGGGGACACACATTCCTCATGAGAGGCAATAACGAAGTGAGACGAAGCCAAAACATTAGCTGACCCGTTGAGTGAGCCCATGAATGAATGATTTGACAAACATCTTAGGGTATTTCCCCCAGTTGTGCCATTGAGCTTCGTATTCTTTTTCACAATGGGCTGACTGTGTCGACGCTTATTTTAGATAGTGTTCCAGCACGAGGAACTCAGTGAAGACCTGGTGTGGATTTGGCGGGCGGCCTTTCTGTGTCAAAATATACTCATAAGTGCCCAAAAAAAGTATACTCATTATGCAGAATGGCCCATTTCAAATAATATACTTACGGCACACCCTGCTGCATTAAAATAAGAGGTTTTCTAAAGGGACTCTGGCGCTCTGAAACAATACAACCTTTGTCCACAGGGGGGCGCCAAAACCAACACAAAATGAAAGTCTCTTGTTGTAGCTTTAGGTAGATGTACTTGAGTAGCCAACAAGGACTTAGTTTCATTCCACCACTACTAGAACAAGAGCACAAGATTGTGTACAAAAGCACAAAGTTATTTTCTTTAACGTTAAAGTCTGGAAAATGTATTTATTATAGCTAATACTTTAACCAGGCAGCAACCTCCGGTTCTGAAGAGTGAAGCCAATGCGTAAGTGTCTTAAACCTGCATTCTCTCTAATGGCCATCAGGGGGCGACTCCTCTGGTTGTATAGAAGTCTATGAGAAAATGACTCTACTTCTCTCTTGATTCATTACCTCAGTAAACATTGTAAACATGAGTTTATGGTCTCAATCTCTAGTTTCAAGTCTTCTTCAATACAGCATGATGTTCATTTAGAGTCAAACAGACCATAAAGCAGGGGATGCTTTAGGGGCGGGGCTTACTGTGATTGACCCTACCAGAGCCGTATACAGCGTCTCTACGTCACTCCTCCACCGTTCAAATATGGTCACTTCCGTTCACCGATTGCATAAAAAGCCAAGAAGGCGACGGCCAAATCACCGAACCCAAGGCTTCAAAGCAGCAGTCCACAAAGCAATGTGTGACATCACGGAGACTACGTCTACTTCTTCTATACGGTCTACGACTATAACTTACAGGTCGGTCCAAGCTAGAAAGGTATTCATGAAACTAATGAAAGTCCTTAAAGTGCTCTGTAGAAGGTTCATGATTCAAAGCCTGGACTGACGACTCATTTATAACAGATGCTGGTGTGCAGATGCGTATTCCCCGGCTGTGAACTGACAGCAGCGGACTGATTAGATGTGGAACAGCTGCTCAGAAACAACCTGACAGTGTTTGTTGGCCAAACAGACCCTTCCGCATCCTCCAAAGCATATGTTAGCTTTCCCTTTTCAAGAAGCAGAAGTGTGCTGCCAATTCATTTCTCCACTGGTCTGCCCCCTCCTCCTCCTCCTCCTCCTCCTCCCTCCTTTCATCCCGCCCTCCGCTCTCCCTCACAGCGGGCCGATACCGGCCTCTGTATCAGCAGAAGACCTCGGTCACCGAACCGCTCGCTGCCTGCCTGTCATCCGCTGCTAAATGTGGAGCATGACCGGAACCGAGGGGGAGAGGTGAGGAGAAAAACAGAGACGGATGAAGCGAGACACAGAGACAAAAGGGTTGGAAGTGAGAAAGCAAAAAGGGAGAGGAGGAGAATAATAAAGGGAGAACGTGGGCGGGGGGGCTGGCAGCCAGGTCCATCTGTCTCTCTCAGACCTACACAGTCTGTAAAATTCCTGGCAGATCCAAGTTCACCTCAAAGACAATTAGAGGGAGCATTGAGTCACACCTGAAGAATGCTTTACTACTGGTGTGTGTGCTCTTGTACTTGCTGCATAGTGAGGACCGAAACAAGGTTTCACCAACAGAGTGAGGACATCTTGGGAAAGTGAAGACATTTTGGCCGATCCTCACTTCTTCAAAGGCCATCTTAAAGGGTTAAGACGTGGTTTTAATGTTCAGGTTAGAAGTAGGTTTGGGTTTGGGCTAGGGAATGCAGTATGTCAATGAGGGTCCTCACAAAGATAGAAGTAAAGGGATGTGTGTGTGTGAGACTGATGGCGAGAGAGAGAGAGCCCGGCACGTCTAGTGCGAATGACGTGAATAAACACAAATGATCCCGCGATCAAACTCCAAGAAAGCAACGCAAAAAACTTGCTTCGTGTTGGGCATGAACACAGCATAACACCTATTTACAGCAGATGATTCTTTCTCCTTTTCTCGTCATGTTTTTTCCTCATTTATTTTGGAAGGTGGTCCAAGAAACAATCCGAAGTGTGGCCTTAAGTTACAAAAAAGTTGAGAGCCGCTGCCATGATTCACCCCTCCACCATGTTAAATAGGTGTTGCGTCTATTGGGAACAGGATATGATTATCCTTGAAGCCTCAAGTGAGCCCTTTATTAGTTTGTATGTGGTGGACACTGACGTTATGACAGCGTTACGTTGTCCAGTTGCCATTCGTGACATAACAATGTGGTGAGCAGCAGCTGCCGTCATCGTTTGGCTCGTCTACCTGATGCTAAAGTTTGACCTTTTCGTCCATGAAGTCCATGACGTGCCCCCCCGTCTGTGTTTGCGTGTGTGTAATTCATTCTAATCAAATCCTCGAAAAACACTGGTTCTGGTGGACAGAAGTCTAAAGCGTGGCCCAACAGCTGGCCTCCATTAATACAGTTCTCTCTGTGTGTGTGTGTGTGTATATGCAACTATGTGTGTTTTCTAGCTGTTCCAGAGCCTCATTATTACCTGAGGGAAAGAGTGGCCTTGTATGGGGAAGAAAAACAACTGTGGGTGTGCGAGGCTTTGTCTGAGTACACGTGTGTGTGTGTGTGTGTGTGTGTGTGTGTGTGTGTGTGTGTGTGTGTGTGTGTGTGTGTGTGTGTGAGACACTGACATGGAAGAAGAGGGAGGGACAGATATGGAAGAAACAATGGTGCCTCACAACCTGCCGTCGTTTCAAATGTTCGGGTCTTTATCAGTTCGAGTGTCCTTACCTTCTCTGCAGTTCCATCTCCTCTGGCGTGGGGCCATTCTGAACCTGGGGGCCCTGTCTGGGCAACGTGGGGCCTGTAGGGGGCGACACACACACAGATGGCTCCTGTTAGACGTTTGGCTGACATCCTCATTGTGACGGACACTGAACTCCTCAATAAACAGACACAGATCTACAGTCAAAAAACACTAGAAGGAAAATCACATACAATTTGGTAAGCCTGTCTCTAATGCATTATAAACATACCCATTATGTGTTATAACAAAGACAAGGGGTTTGTAGAAGAGTATGTTCATACTAATCAAAGTCAGGTATTTAAATACTGACATTGTTGATGGATAAAAATGTTAAAGGGTACTCACACCTCTTCCAAATATAAAGAGAGGCTCCTCATATCAGCATGGACTGGGTTCTCATAGTATGAGAGACTCAGTCAGTTTACCAATGAAAATGAACGAGGTACAACAGGTGGTGGTGTTTTGCAAGAAGACAGACCAGCGGAGACAGGACGCTTTTCATCCTACACCAGAGTTTATATGAAGCTATTAGCCTATCACTGAGCAGCTGTGAAACACGAATGCCCATAAAGGACCTCGTTGAATTTTATTTGCCTAAACCTGCTTTAGAGTTTGCTTTCAACTAACTCCAATGTAAACCCATCCAGGTCATTATTAGACTGTCAGAGCAACACACCAGGTTTAAAGAGCGATAAAGTCCACTGAAGGAGGAGGTCAGGGTGGATGCTTGACTCAATCAAACACAGGACTTTACCCCCCAGGAGACCGTTGTTGGTGTCCCGTGTGACACAAAGTCCACATTTACTTATTTTATGGTACTTTTGTAGCGTAGCTTGCGTACTTTACTAACACCAGCTACGTAACAAACAAAGTTATTTTACGAAACAAACAAACTTATATTTCAACCTAAACCACAATCGTTCCCTGAACGTAACTAGGTAGTTTTGTTGCGCAAGTAAACCTAAAAACTAACAAAACCTATGTTGAGAATTTATTTTGAAAATGTAACTTATGTGGAACCTCCACACATTAACTTTTAGCTCCGTTATAAGCAGGATAGTGCTCAGGAGAGACGCGAGCAACATGCATGAGAATGACCTACAACATAACAGGTCTACTGTCTGATTAGTTGTTTAAATGTCGCGATGCTGGAGCTCCAAGCAGGACAGCTGACAGCTAGCGTGACTTCTCCTCTTGCCAATTTAAACAGATTTTTTGTTCATAATGTAGTGAGTAGTATAAATAGGGATCGGTGACCAGGAAGCAATAATGCCGACCTCCCGATCGCATATCTTTACTGAATATGGGCCCCTAATAAGCATTGCATTTATTTTTCATTTGACTGATGGGACAACTGATGCTAATGAGCAGTCTTTTCTGCAAAACCTGAGCAGGACCAGATGGACCAACATGGTGCTCCTTTTCCCTCTGTGTAGCACGCGCACACACCCACACACACACACACGCACGCACACACACACACACGCGCACACACCCACACACACACGCGCACACACACACACACACCCACACACACACGCCCAGGTTTGAGCAGAATTAGTATTCAACCAAGTGTTAACTCTCTGAACAGACCGACGGAGATAAAAGGAGCATAATCTGGTCTAGGGCCAGGCTGACGACCGATTCCGAATACCAACGCGCTCACAAACACTGACCCCACTTAGCACCGCTGTTGGCGCTGGCATTAGCTCCTTTTACACAAGAGGAGGAAGCGGCGATTGCCACTTCTGAGTCAAAACAACTCCAACAGTTGTCTGTTGTTGTTATTTTTTTATTAAGACCTTTGGATCCTGCCGGCAAATTGCACAACATAAGACACAGAAGAGCAGAGACACGATGCAGAATATTCTAATCGCATAGAAGACCAGTTGAACCTTGAAATCACCGAACAAACGTGTGGACGGATATGCGAACAAGTCATCCGACAACAGTAAAGGAGGCTTGTGTGGGACTTGGCCAATAAAGAGTGAGTTCTGACGCATGACCAGAGTTACTGGAAACCAGCAGCGTCAGCGTAGCCTTGATATTTGAAACATTGCACAATTTGTTTGGCAAGAATCAACGCTCAATGTTTCTGACAACAACAAAATAGACCGGTCACATATTTAACCGTAACCCATCTTCTGTCAGTTTCATCTTGTTTTAGATACAGAAACATCTAGTGTTGAAACCATTCACTTAATAATCACAAAGTCATCGTCAACATTTATTATAATCACAATTTTTTTAAATCCCTTCAGGTCCTCCAGTTTGAGGATTTATCTCATACGAGGTTGGGTTTGAGTAGATGGTTCCATTTTGGATCAGGTTCGGGATTCTTCAGGCTCAGATACTAAAGAATCTCTTATCGTTCCTTATTATTTCTTCTTATTTACTACAAGCTAACATTGCTAATGAAGCCATTTCCTATTTAACACACAAACAATTTGTATGTAATCCATGTAACGTGAGCTGGGACAGGTGACGCTGTGTTTCTGCGTTGGATGGGTGGGTCTAAAAACATTAGACTTTCACCCAGGAGACCGCTGTTAGTGTCCCGTGTCAGACCAGTCAAGTCAATGTTGACCACGTAACTTCTGTACTTAAGTGACGCCACTTCCGTAGTTCTTTCAACCCAAACCGCCATCTTTTCCTAAACCTAACCAAGTAGAGTTGTTGTCGCTCGTGTTGTCGACATTCGTACGGGACATTTTTGCATGAAAAAATAACAAAAGAACTGTAAGATATCATAATGAACCGTTATGCGAGGGTAAGTTGCACTCTGTAATGCAACTCCATGACTGCAAGTGAGCTGCGTGTTAGCAGCTCAACAGAATGGCTACTATTGAATGATCTCAGCACTTAATGAATGCCTCATTAACTCATAAAAAGCTACCCAGTAAATCAAAGATCAGCAGCAAGTTTGGCCAAATCCAAAGCCCGTGAGCCAATGCGACCTCTGCTAGAGAACATTCTGGGATCTCTTACAATGGCATGTAATGAAACAGAGAGAATGGTGTTCCGTGTCTCTGGGGAACGCGGGCTAATCACGTCGACATCCAGCTCTCAATCTTCGGTGATTATCCAAATCCTCTCGTCTCATTACCGTCTTGATGGTTTTCCTTCGCGCACGGGCTCAATTGAAACAGTATTGAATGAAGCCGCGTCCACGGGCAGTCAATATCTGCGAGTGTAATTGCTGACATGGTCTCTCGTCTCCCTCGCCTTCCGCTGCCTGTGGGTGTAATTGTGTTACTGTCTGCTCTAATAGAGCTTACGTGCAAATGACAGAACGCAGGCAGCAGCCAACAGGGCCGGGTTGGAGACTAAAGAGCAGATAAACAGGGCCCGCCATTCATTTGAGCCCTCGTTTTCCTATTAGACCCAGCTTCTTTTTGTTTTTGTTCCACACGTCTTATTATCTAACTAACACGTGGAACTGAAATTTCGTGGCATCTCGCATTTGTAAATGTTAACGTCACCATGCCGACTGGACCTTCTCAGTCGTTCTCCCCTCTCGTCAAAGGGAGGGTCTTAAAAGATGTGAATTGATTCAGTGACCCGAGTCAACAGCACTTAGGCTTGGCCCGCATCCAAAAGCTCTGTCTGACACGATGCTGGGAAAGACGGCAGGAAGCACAGAACAGAGAGAAACTGGGCTGTGCTCCACTACATCAGTAAAGGTAAAATGGTAAATGGACTTTTCTAGTCCTCCGACCACTCAAAGGCTTTAACACTACATGTCTTCATTCACCCGTTCATTTTGAGTTTTTTATTGCGATTCATTTGCACATAAATATATTTTTGCAAACTTTTGTTTTTGTGATAAGTACTTTCAAAAACACACCATGTTTAAAATATTGCGCAGCGAAAAAAGTGACGCAATTATTTTACGGAAAGAGGGCGGAGCTTTCAAACTGCGAATAAAGGCTTCAACCAATCACGTTGTGCGGAAAAAAACATGTTCAAACACAATTCAACACGGAGGCTAAGTACTCAGAACTAAGAACACAGTAGAACTTTAGTACTCCTTTCAAGAGGACCAGGTCCACTCCTTCCGTTCTTACCTTTCACAATAAAAGCCCGAGACATATCCACTGAGTAACTGTTCACCAGATAGCTGACAGTAGTTCAGGCTATACAACAACAGTTTAGCTCAGACAGACTGTCAGACGCTGCTCTGGGTCAATAGGATCCTGGTAGCTGGTCCCATTGGAACCTTACATTTCACAAGTGTTGCAACTGTCGTAAATATGCATATGAATAGAGTTCGTATGCAAAATATCCGCAAGCGAGTGTTTGTGTCGATTATTCGTTAAGCCCCCTAAAGGCCTTAAGGGGAGAAAAAAAAAAGTAAACTGATAATAAAGTTTTGTAGCCGACTTCAACGTTAAAATCACTCACACACACACACACGCACACACACACGCACACGCACACACACACACACAACTACAGAAGCCTGCTCTCCTGTACCTACATGAAGGCAGCGTCAGCGTGGGCCTCCTCTGGCAGCAAACGTAGCACCACAGTCCATGCGGGGCCCCGTCTGACCCGTTGCCGGGCCTCAGTGCGACCACCACCCTGCTGCCAGCCCCCCCACCACAATCCTGGGAGCTCACATACAGAACCATGGCTCGGGCTTTCGGAGGTTGTTTCTTCTTTTCAATTTCCTGTGCCCTTAGCCCCAAGTCATCCGCTCTGTTGGATGTTGGCGAAGCTCAAGAGTGACAGCTGTGAACTTAAGTTCCGAGAGAAAGATGACAAATATAGAGCCGTCTTCTGTTGCTGTCGTAGTTCTTTATCCTCCGTAACGTGACGTCTTAATATCCCGAGGGCGCGCCTTTAAAGATGACGCCTAAAATAAAAATGCCTGGCGTGGTCCTCCTTTGTGCCGGCTCGCCCCCAGTACGTTAGACGTGATGGAAACAAAGGGAGAGGAGAGAGGGAGGGATGGAGAGTGGGAGGGAGAGATGAACATCATGAGAGGCAGAGAGGGAGTGACAGACTGGAGCTGGGGATTGAGACGGAGAACGAGAGCTGGACACAGATATAGAAAGAGGAGAAACAAACGGACGCCACGCATAAAGAAAAGGCAGAAAAAGAGACAGAAATAGAGAAAGCGAGAGAGAGAGAAAGAGAGAGGCTGTGGCGGGACTCTACCCGATGGGTCGGTCGGCCAGTTTGTACTTCCTGGATCCAATCTATTATTCATATGCTGGATACAGAGAAGGACACACAACGCAGCTGTCCTCGATATCATCACCAGTGTGTGTATGTAGGGATGTAGTGAAGGATACTCCCATCTTTGATTTCTATTATTCATTCAGATCCCAGGACGGAGCAATAAACATAAAAGGGCGGGGTCACCAAAACTCCCACGCAGAAAGTTAGGGATCACACAAGTGTAACGCAAGATGAACTATACGTTTGTGAGGAGAACTTTCAACTAAAGCAAACCCATCCACCTTACTGTTACACAAACACGGGACTTTCACCCAGGACACCGCTGTCTGTGTCCTGTGTGAAAGTCACCAAGTCAACGTTGACTTGCTTCAACGTATTTTTGTTACGTATCTTCCATACTTTACTAAAGGCTAAACACAACTGCATGTCAGCACCATCACGTACATTCTAAAATACTATAAGGCAGAGAAAAAGTTGATTAAAAAAACACTGTACTGCTTCCAAAATGAGGGGGAGGAGGGCTTCCCCTCCTTCCACACTGTGGCTCAGAGTTTGATGGTCACTGTGAAAATAGTTAGCAGCTCAGCTGATAAAGTTGTTTGGTTGTTTTTAGCTGGAGATCAGAGATTAGCACACACATACACACACAGACACACATGACGAGAGACTGAGTGTTTGTCTGGATGATGGAAATGGACAGTAGAGGACGGGGTCTGTCCTTTGTCCACCCAGACAAACCTCCTGTTATCAAAGCTGCCACCCGTCTATGTTGGTGTAAGTGATGAGCCGACACCGTCACGCCTGTCAGGGAGGTCAAGGTGTTGGTGTTTATGTGCCGGATGAGCATTTGCTCAGTCTGTCCATCCATCATCCCGTCAGAGACAAAAAGACTAAAGACTAAGCCCACAGGGGGGGGGGGGGGGGGGGGGGGTTATGAATGATGTAAGAAGCTCAGACTCGATGATGAGTGTGTGTGTTTTTAGCATGTGTGGCTGCGAGGCCAGTGACTCTACACAGTCGGAGCTAAATGACGTTGTCCCTCTGCAATCCCATAGCAAGACGCGAAGGACGCTCCCGTCTCCGTGTCCAGGGTTATTTACACCGCCCGGTTAAAAACACAGACAAGGTGGACACATTATTCATGTCGTGGTATCACATTTAGCTCATGATGTCACCTTCCGAGCATCTGTAGCAGCAGCACGTGATTGGCTAAAGGCCAGGCTGAGCTGACACCGGCTCCATAGAAATATGTTGCTCTGGTTGACGTGCTTATATTTATCAAGCCAGAATCCCCTTCTGACTCCAAAACCACCGTACGCCAGAGCCTCCTACACCGACTGAAACCTCCTCCACTCACACGGTAGAAAAGTTGACATTTGCGTTTTGTAGTTTTAGACAACGGTGACATTTAAAATGCAGAAAACCACGCAGAAAATGGCACGATGTATTTACCAACACTCCGCTTATACAGTAAGCGACCAATTAGTATTCAAGCAAATTGTAATCATGGTCATTCCACTCAGATCTTACTGTATCAGCCTAAACAACGATGTCTAATAGTGTTAGAAGTGTCAGAAATAATGCTGGCAGTAGAGAAAACAAAGTTCTCTTCAGGAATTCAAGGTAATACAGGGGTGAAGTATTCCTTTCCTTTGATAACTTATGTTAACTTGAAATAAATAAAAGACAATGTATACGATTTTATCCGCTGGAATTCAGTTGAGATATCCTTTATCCTAATCAGGTGACATAACTGTATTCAAATACCAGTCCTCGTGTGCATTAGCTTCATGGAGCACTAAAAGAGCCAATAAATAGAGACATACGTGTATGAAGAGCTATCAGAGTGCAACCCTCAGTTCTAACCATGCTCTCCTAAATATAAACATTTCCAGGCTAACAGAGTTGATAACTAGCATCTAGACCGTGTCATGTCTGTTACTCCTGATTTCCTACTCTGAGACACTCGATCCATCCCAAATCCAAGAGCCCAACCCTGCGACTGTAGACTAGCGAACTGGACAGATCAAACTAGCTGTGAAGAAATGAAGCTCCAGTTTGGCATCGAGCCTTCCTAAAGGCTCTTCTGCCGCTCTGGCTCCCTCTCCTGCTTCCTGTCGACGTCGGTGTTTCCAGCAGACGGAGAGGGTGAAATGGTTCTTCGAGGTCTGATTATGGCGCTCCATCAATAACCATTACACTAGATGGCCAACGTAAATGGACTACCTGGCACACTGCAGACCTACTTCGGGTTCTCTATTTGGCCTCCAATCAATTGTTATCTCCCCACCTCTGCCCCCGCCCTCACCTCTGCTCGCCTGATGCTGACTTCATCACTTTAAAACCACCTCGCTGTTAATACAGTATGAAGGCACGTCATAGCTTACATACACACACTCTGCTATTAAATTCAAGGACTTCATAATGACTTTCAATGTCTAGTTTATTGAGATTACCGTGATTCAAGGACAACGTTTTTACGCTCTGCCCTTAGGTGTCATGTTGTAAAGTCATTTCTTTTAAAGGGGACACATCATGCTCATTTTCAGGTTGAGCATGATGTGTCTTCTTGGTTCATTTCTCTGAATGCGGTTGTTTCAGGGTTTTATCAAAGGTCATGGAAGGGCCTCTGTCTTGATCTGTTTCTCTGTCTATTTTTGACTCCTCCACTGTGTCCTAGAAGTGCGTGTGTGGAGGGGGTGCAGGGGAATATTTTGGGGCTCGGGGGGGGAGTCAGGATGTCTAGAGGGGCAGCAGAGTACCGACATCTACACCTCTGCCATCCGCTGGACATCGGAATCCAACTGTTGGAAGATCTCAGTGGCATGACAGGGACGATCCTGAGACCGGCGTCGTGTGTTGAGGGATCGTGTGTCGCAGTGACACAACATAGAAACACGAACTTATTATAGTGTCCCATCTGCCCGGCAACAAGTGGGCCGGCCTATTGGGCAGCTTTGAGGGGTTAAGGTAAACACTGGGGGGGGTAAGTCCTTGACCTGCAACTATTTTCATAACAGATTGCTGTCGAAGTTTGTTTTTCAAGAAAACAATGACTCAAAGTTGCTGTTTCACATTTCTCTATGTTTTACTTCCAATGCAGGTTGAGTTGCACCTCACTTTTTGTCCAAAAATCTTTCTCCTTGTTACATGAATAGCGTATTTTCAAAATAAACCTCCGCCTTCACAGGAAGTGACTTGGTTAGATCTAGGAAAAGATTGTGAAATGCTCGGTTACTCTTAGCCCTGTGTGGGCTTTTGAGGTCTTTATACTTCCTCCTTCATGATGTGGTGGATAACATACGATAACACTTTCGTGGGACATCTATGCATTACATTATTTTTCGTAGGTAGAGCTACGAATGCTGGCTGAGACCAGCCTGCTGCAATAGAGCGGAATGACACAGGAAAGGAAAAATGTAAGAAAAACCAGTGAACCAGCTGATTCCACTAACACCTGTGCTCCTTAGAGTCAGCTGGGCTAGCGTGCTTTAGTAGGTTAGTACCGGCACTCTTTGATTACCCGCCTCAGAATGCACAGAAACAAATCATTCGTCACTGAGCTGTAAAACGAGAAACGTCTCAAGATGGGTGGAGGCGAAGAGCTCTCCCAGGGCTTTGACAAATTGTTGAGCAACGTAGCAATGACAACATAGCAATGGCTGACGGGTTTCTCATCTCCTGAATGTTGCAATAAGTCCCATTGAGGTCATTATTTGGAATTCACTCCACCGTGAGCCAACCACGAACAACCACAACCAGGCAAGTCGTAAAGTTAGTCAGCAGAGAAGCCGAACAGCCACTTAAAAAGAGCTCCGGTGGAATTGTCCCTTTAATCGGCAGTTACCGTCGTCACGGACATAACGAGACGCAATGCACTCCTCCGCCACCACGCACAAGGACCCTCGGAGGACTCCATCACTGAAGAGAAGGCTCGTTGAAGCTCCTCCTGAGTTTAATACAAAACATTTGGAGAAGCCTGTGGATTGCTGGGAGAATGTGGCGTGCTCAGACGAGACGCAAATCCTTTTCGGCAGCAATACGTCGCACCAAAAATGTGGAAAGACGCTTCTGCATGTAGTGCATCGCTTTTCTGTCCCCTTGTCCAATTTGAAATCTGGGGCTATTTTGCATCCATGACTCGTCTTCTTTCAGACCAGTGGACGGAAGAAAACACAAATCGAGGTGTTTATTTCACTACTTCGTCTGTAGATGTCCAAAAGTTACCATTCCATAACGCCTCATTTGCATATTTAAAACGCAACATTTCAGAACAAATGATTGTCTTAATGTCAGAAATCAACTGGTGATATATTTTCAGACATATTTACCCGATTCACCTGTAGTGTCTTCAACATATCTTTCAAATCCAGAAACCTCTTCAGTAGCGCTTACATACACAAAATCTATATTCTGAAGGTTTTCATCGAGGGGTTTAGTCATATATATATTCATATACAACATTTTATTACTAAAAACTTGGAGAAAATGGATTTCTTTTTATGGCTGTCGACAGTATTTTCTGATTTAAAGTGATATAAAGAGTCTCACTTTGAGTCAGTTGGGTCGATAATAACTGTCCGACGTTGAGGAAAGCAGCCGCGGTCATAAAAGCCTCATTAAGGAAAGACTGCAGGGACTGGAGAACCAGGACCACGAGGGTCAAAAAGAAGCTTGTGACGGCTACCATCTTCAACATGCATGTCTTGAGTGGAACTAATGTTGATGTTAATGCTCGCAGTATTTTAAAGAATATTTTCAAGCAAGAGGACGTATAGATTCTCCTTGTAGTTCAGGATTTAATCAACACGACGGTATTTCATATAGCAATGTCATTTAATAAATCATATTTTATAGGAGTCATATATTCCCCCTCACCGCTGGACTCTTGAGGCTGGCTGGGATGAGCAGCTGTTACCTTCCACCCCGTGAGCAGACAAAAACCAACACAGCCATGAATTATACATGACTGCATGACTCACAGGAGAAACAGGGAAACAATCCTCTCTGAAGCACCACAGACGACAGAGCCCCACCATCCGCGTTCCTCGTAGTAAACAAACACTGAAGACTAAAAGGGGGGGGGGGGGGAGGAATGAGGGAGAAATGAGGGAGAGAAGCCGGCACACAAATCTGCACCGTCAGCTGTTCTGGTGAAACCGCAGTCTCTGCCATCAGCCCGGAGGAAACGCTCCATCAATTGTGAAAAAAGGAGCTCATTTTTGTCATTTTTGTCAACGCTGAATTTCAAGCAGATCAGTTGAGATGCTGCTGTGCAATTCATCCTCAGAGCTGGAAGCACAGTCAACTTTGTTTCTTTGTTATGGTCAGTGGCATGACATGCATGTAGGAATGTTGGTTTTTGGTGGGAGTTCTCTGGGGTTTAATGGGCTGGGACTTGGTCATGTTTCCCTGAAACGCACAATGAAAGTGTTTTATGGTTTCTTTTGTAACCCTTTTTTCTTCATTTTTATTCTATTTTTTCTTTTTGATAGCTGCTTCTGGGTTATGTTTCAACGTGCTGTGTATGATCAGGTTTGTGAGGAGTAAACGTTGATTTGAAATACAGACAACTCCCGCCTAAACTCACAGCCGATGGTCGTTTACATCCGTCTCAGCGGCGACGACCATCGGCTCGGTAATCTCATACATTTTCTCTCTCAAAGCGTTCGGTGTTGGTTCGATACAGATGAGTCAGTGTCTGTGTAAACGTCGGCAGAAGAGGAACAAGAAGTTATTACACTGTCCACCAGGGGGCGCTGACAAGAGCATTCTGACCCTCACCGTCTACTGGGTGACACGTTCTATAATGAAAACACTTATGATCTGCTTATAGCACTATTTATATTCTTCATAAAGCTTTATAACAATAAATTATCAAGATCATTGTATAATGCATTATAATCACTGAATGCATTAGAATGTGATGAGTCACTTAAGTGGTCATTGTTTGCTTTACGTAAAATAACGTTTTGTGTGTTGTCTTGCATACGTTTAATGATATTTGTTGTATAATCACATTAAAATGAATTACAACAGTGATTTTAATGCATTTTAAAAGCATTATAATGTATTCAAACGATGAGAAGTATAATACACTACGATCCCAACCAAAACAAAAACAATGTCAGTGAGTGAGAAGCAATTCTGAAGTATTACTGTATGATAGGGTCTGGGTTAGAAGTCATTACAACATGCTTTATCATGTGCTACGATTAATCTCAGAAGACATCATGAATATTTAAGAGCTTTTTTTATAACTATAATTATGCGGCACTATAAATGGATTATAACAGATTATGAGTATGTTTGTAATGCATTCATATCCCAGATCTAGTTGTGTGATGCTAATGCTACTTACACTAATCAGTTGTGTCATCATACTTCTGGCTTTTGAGCAGGAAGAGGATCTGCAGTTGTCAATGCGGTCACAACACCAAAGACCCGGGAGATGTTTTCAACGTTATTTTGATTCCTTCATGTTTATTCATCAGAATTCAAAAAGCACTCTGGCTTATGTTTATGCCATTTTGTATACTCATAACTGCGCTCAATGGCTCGCCAGTAGGGTTGGGTATCGTTTGGGTTTTTTCCGATACCGGTGCTAAAACGATACCTGAACCGATACTTTTTTCTTCAAATTGAACAATATATTAAGAAGAAGAATAGAATAGAATGTATACTATCTTTATCCCTTTAAGGGGGACATTTTTCTCTGCATTTGACCCATCCCTGTATCAGGGAGCAGTGGGCTGCCAATGACAGGCGCCCGGGGAGCCGGGGGTTCAGGTACACTTCAACACGTGACACGTCCCAGTCGGGGATCGAACCTTCCGGTTCCCAGACGACCTCTTAACCCAGTGCGCCACGGTCTCCCCCCAAACTGTTAAACTGTTAAAGTATACTATAAATATAAATAAATACAAAACACTTGGCTTCAAACTACAGCTTCAAACTTTTTAACGATGAACAATACACAAACCTCCATCAAACACACCAACGCAAACAACACAACTTCAATATCTCAACATGGTAACTAGTGAAGTTAGGTACGGTATCGTTAAGAAGCAAATCACTTGTTCATGGACTCGGTGTTCCGCACACGGTCCTGTCCTACTCACTCCGGAGGGTGATCTGAGCCCGGCTGATCTTCCGCTGATCCCGGGGGAGCCGGTGAACTCTCCATGCAGCGGGCATGTCTGCGGATACCTCTGTGATGGGGCCTTGAAGGGGTCCTGGGTTTACCAAAGCCTCCAGCAGCAGCAGTCAGAACATATACACAAAGATGGTGACCTCTGAACCTTCCTTGTTCTCTGTCCCTGACTTTTCCACTCGCTCTGTCCCGTTGAACACAACTTTCCTGCTCTGCCTATCCGTCCGAGCCTTTAACTCACAGCATCTGTCTCGTGCTCAGCTGTGTTGCAGTGTTTTAGTCTCCCACTTTGCCAACCTGGGGGGGTCCGCTGCCAGAGACCATGAGCTCATCAAGAAAATGAAAAGTGGGGCAGGTGGGCGTGTGGTGGGGCGGGTCACGCGTCGTCACAATCGGATGAGCGAAAACACATGCCAGACTGATGTGGTGCACTGTCGGGGGGGTGCTTCCCCTCCCCCCCTGCCCCTACCTGACCTGCAAAAACAAACTGGTCCTGGCCCCGGGCTGTTTCCACGGGCCGGGGGTGAAGTGTCCCTCTGTGCGTCTCCCCCCTTTCTCAGGTTTCACACCCGTCCTGTTGCCAGGCCCGTAAAGACAGAAAATAAACGGAGACTTCTTTCACGTGTCTCTGTGGAGACGAGCTGCTGCCGACACGAGAACATTCCGCTTTAAATACTGCCATCTTCTCAAGTACTGGCATCTTCAAAGCTTCGTTTCTTTAGCCCAAAACACTGAAGTTAGTACACTTAAAGTTACTGTGAGGAACGTTTGACTGGTTATGAAACGGTCTCGGTTTAATACGGATTCCTCTGTTTGACCTACATAAGGAAAC
Source organism: Lycodopsis pacificus (assembly GCA_028022725.1). Classification (NCBI taxonomy): domain Eukaryota; kingdom Metazoa; phylum Chordata; class Actinopteri; order Perciformes; family Zoarcidae; genus Lycodopsis; species Lycodopsis pacificus. The sequence continues at coordinate 18,289,912 of CM051705.1, read as the reverse complement.
GAGACCGGCAGTGAGAAGGTTGTGGACAAACTCAACAGAGGATTTATTCATTCTGATCTGATTATAATTCAGCTCCAATAAGAGCTCAATCTTTCTGACAGCTCATCACAAAACCCATGAGAGGAGCCCAACAAGACAAAGAGTCCTCTGTCCTCTTGCACCACTTTCGCACACTATTCAACACACTGAACAGGAAATTAATTGATCATCAAATAGTCTCTGACTCGTTGATTTCTCTATTTCGTATCATTGCAAATTTAAGAAATTGTTGACTGTCCATCAAAAGATCACGTTGTTTCATCCTGAACTTGTCTCCTTTAAGATAATCACATTTATACACAAAAAACTAAAACCGGACCTGCCAGCAGAGGATTTATGGGCCAGACCACAACACAGACAGACGCCCAGCGGCCTGTGACCCGTCCCTCCCTCGACTGACCCCCCCCTCCCCCCCCTCTACTTTAACCTTTTTAGGAGAAAAGAGAAACACACATAAACAGAGTGTGTGTGTGTGTGTGTGTGTGTGAGAGACTGGATCTGGACTCCGCTGTGTGGGAGCTTGCCGTTTGGTAACGACGTCACTTTTAACCTAGAGTCAGAGGGAGGGGGGGATTTTTCCTTCTGACTCGACACACAGCGATTGAGTAAAGCTGGTTTCACTGATGTGAGGCCAGCTGATCAAACCTGTGTGTGTGTACACATACTGTATACAGAAGTCCTGGGAGTGTGTGTCATGATTCTAGGAGTGCACACACACACACGAGTATACACACTTTCCACATGTCACCACATCCACTGGCTTCACTAAGACGGAAACTATTCTGTGCTTTGTTCAATAGCTCACTCACACATTCCTTCATGCCTCAGATGAGCGCATACACACACACACACACACACACACACACACACACACACACACACACACACACACACACACACACACACACACACACACACACACACACACACACACACACACACACACACACACACACAGCTTCCCAGTGACGTTCCTTATGAATATAAATCACATGTAGGTCGAGGGTTTGTGTGTTTTAATGTCAAAATGCTATTTCCCCTTCTGAACACGGTTGTCCCGCCGTTAGTTTCTACATAAACATAAATCCATAGTCAGCGTACAACCTACAGTGACTTAGCTAGCGCTATCGTTGTCATTAGCCACATCGATTAGCTCACTTTGCTAACTTATGTCAATGCTTTGTTTTGCCGACGACTGAATGTTCGTTTCTGTTTGAGACAAAAAAAAAAGGACGCAGATGGAGTCGACCTTTGACGACATTTTTACATTATGATAAAGAAATTTAAAAAAGGAGCTGTGGTTTAAAAAAGTTTGTTAACTTCCACAGTAAAAATCTGCAACTGAAGAGATACTCTTCTCTATGGACAGAACCAAACACCACGTCGTTCCTAATCACTCGCACTGTGCATCCTGCAAAAGGACAGAGATGTGATTGAGATTGATTCCTCATCTCCTTACTCCTTCCTTCCTTCCCTGCCTTAGTGCTCTCAGGATCTGGACCCCAGCTCAACATAACTCTGCCCCTTAAAGGTGAAGGTAAACGTTGGAGGAGCTGCAGAAACGTCTTTAAAGACCGTCTGCCATTACGGAGCCGTTTGTCTTATTAACCGTCCTCTCTGTCTGCGGACGATTTACGCCTCCATCCATTATTGGAACTGGTCCTGTGGGGTGTGAACAGCTAATAATAATAATAATAATAATAATAATAATAATAATAATGTGTAAGTGCAAATGGAAGAATCTACAAAAGAAAGTCAAACAGACGGCGTCTTTTTCTTTCCCAATATTCCTTACGTGGGACATGCTACTGTATTCGGGTAAGGACGTTGGCATCGGGCCAGGCGGCCGGGGCGTTAAAGGGATCATAAAAAAAAAAAAAAGTGTGCGCGACGAATGAGCGATGGGATTCCGAGGCTCTGCCATGTGGCGGGAGTGAGTGATGGCGGAGGGAGGTCGGGTCCCACAGAGGCGCCTGCAGAGAGCAGCTGCCGGGACAGAAATACAGCAGCAGACACAGTGGGGTGAAAACGGGGAGACCTGTGGCCTTCCTCAAGGCTTCTGTAAGCAGAACACACTGCGCAGCGAAGGAGGGCAGAGAGGAAAGAAGGGGAGTGGAGGAAAGAGCCAGAGGCTGAGCAGGACTCTACTCCTCTGACTAACAAATACTACAGTATGCATTCCAGTCACACTCCACAGGAACCACAGCAGCCATTCAAACATGTGACAACAGGGACAGCTATCTTTGCACACTGCCACAGAGGAATAGTACAAACATGCATTCGTTTTGACTAATTATTATAATGAAGTATTGTCCTTTACTGACAAACATACTAGACTGCAGGCAGTAGTGGTGTTCACGATGTGTAATTGCAGATATTGATCAGCGCCAACATAATGAGAGGACTCCACTCAATCACCGTTAGACGCATCGAGAGCACATTCTGAGGCGGTCCGGGCCACAATCGAAGAACTGCCTACTCGACCGGCGTCCTCTGCGTTTTAGAGGAAGTACGCGCTCCACAGCGTCTAAATGTTTCACGAGTTCGGTGTTTCTGTTCTGGTGCTCTGTACAGATCTGACTCTTGCTCACCTGCTCGCATCCCCGGCTCTCTGAGGCCCCGGTGTCGGGCACATGGATGTCCTCAGGGACCGCCAGTATGGATATTTTGAAGGGTATAAAAAGGTACTTGAACTCAAATGTTGGATGTTACCACTGCCTCTTCCCGCCAGTTAAACAACAAAAACCTTTCTGATCTTTGCAAACGGTAATGATGCACGTGTCTATTTGAATGTGGAGCGAGGACGTGAGATCAGATCACAAGTGGTCACTCTGGACGATGTGGAGACGCATTGTAATGTGAACCGACGTACTTAGAGCTGCCCACCTGTGACCGGATCACTGACCACAGACTGTATACAAGGAGTGGACGTAGTCATCGTGACGTCGCTCATATGTTTGTTGACTGACATTTTGAAGACTTGAGTTGCAAGTGACCTGTCAATCACAGTAGCCCCGCCCCTAAAGCATCCCCTGCTTTATGGTCTGTTTGACTGTAAATGGACCATCATGTACTAAATGAACATCATGCTGTATTGAAGAAGACTTGAAACTAGAGATTGAGACCATAAACTCATGTTTACTGAGGGAATAAATCAAGAGAGAAGTAGAGTCATTTTCTCATAGACTTCTATACAATCAAGGATTCACAGCGCCTCACTTTCCCATTAAAAACGCAAAGAGATTTGTGATATAAAAAATAAAAAAAGGTTTTAGCATCAGAAGTGTGATTTTCTTTATTAAATAAATACCTAAATGTGGTGGGGAAAAAGAAGAGAACCCATGACTGCATCATCAGTTAGTGAGGCACATTTTGCTTTCATATGGTCATTCTTCATATTGTCTTTTAAATGTCTCTTTGATACTCCGCCGTGCCTCGTCCTCACACACACAAACATACCACACACTCCTCGTGGCTCATTAGCATAATGAGGTGCATCACTATCAGGATAATTAGTGTGGGGGGGGGGGCTTAGGGGGAGAAGAGAAGATGATACAATAAGGAGGAGAGGAGAGGAAACAGGAGAGGAGAAGAGAAGGGAGTGGAGGAAACTGAAGAGGAGAGAGGAGAGAGGGTGTGGGGTGGGGTATGGCAGGTCATACTCAGATCACATGAACACAAGGATGCTCCACATTAATCCTCTGCCTCTTCTTAGTGTGATTATAAATGAAGTCAGGCCTCGATCATAGTAGCTGAAGATTAGTCTTCACTTCGGAGTCTAAATCAGAGCGCTAACCCAGCTTCATTTTCATCAACTGGCAGTACACTTTGTGTCTAATGGTACTTCATCGTTGAGGTGGAACACCGCAGTGGGGCAACATCGCCTCCTGCCTTACTGTCAACCAGGAAACTGTGCATGTGGATCTCTCTGCCTCTCTACCCTCTTAGAACTGAAGGTGCTCACTAGAACCACATCAGGTTCTTTGGCTTGTCCTCATGGGAACTTCGACGTAGAACTCTTTTCTATTCCATGTGTTTCATCAAGAACCTGCTCAGGTGTTTGCAAAGTGGTTTTAGATGAAAAATGTTGTTTTACAAGGAACTCTTGAAAAACCCTTCCTTTAAGAACGGGGAAGAACCCCTCAGGAAGAACCCCTTTTGGAACCCTTGCGTCCGACCCGAACAAAGCCGCCCTACCTGTGTCCTGCGAGTTGAGCACCTCCAGGGCGTGCGTCATGGCACTGGCAAACACGTTGGCGTCCTCCTTGCTGCCGAAGTTGAGGCCGTAGACCTGCCGGGCGTCACGCCACTGGTGGAAGGTCTGCGTGGCCTGGTTGTACTTCAGCCCCTTGGGAATGGCACAGTTTATCACCACCTGGAGGTGTCCACCGTGAGCGAGTTGGGGAAAGGGAAAAGAAGAAACATAACGAGTGATGTGACAACTTTAAAAAGTAAAGCATTTTACAAGTAAACTGTATCTAAGGAGCCACAAAGAACGACATGCTGTCGAGTCCTGTACTCATGTGTTTCTGGAGTCTGGAGAGCTTAAACTGACAGGAAATAGCCTTGTGGAAATGTGACCGTGTGTTTCAAGGCTGACTTGAGATCTGTGACTCAGTTGCACACACGTACAAACAGTCCAAACATGGCGGTCACGCTCCATCCACCCTCCATCGCTCAGCCATGACGCTACCTCCGTCCGCCATGCTGCCGAGCTCAGCGGCTGAGGAAAAACATTCACAACAAACTGATATTGTTCCTCTAAAAAGCTTGTGAAACACAACACTGGGACTCCGCGGCTATTACGTGGCAAAAGGTCCTGTTTGCCTGAACATGAAGTCACTTTATGATGCCCTCGCTCTGTGTTGAAGGGCCCTCTGAAGCTAGCATCAGGGCACGTTGCCAAGCAGATAACGCCTCAAGCTACTCCTCTCTGAGTTATTGAGACGGAGACGTGGGTCAGACTCTCCTCTTCATCTTGCATGCATTTTTTGGGCTCCGTGAAGCGCAGGGATGATGTAAAAATGCTTCTCATCTGATACAGCTGAAAGATAGTGTAATGTGGTTTAATCCCATAATCGCTGAGTCATCTCATGTCCAAACTAATGAGAGACTGAATCTGACACGCTTCCCCTACAGGGAACCCTCGTGGTCCAGCGCTTATCATACGGGGCCCCGTTGACATACTGAGAGATTCAATTATACCGAGACCCGCCCTCAAAAAGTCATTTTCTCCCGAGCATCATATTGCTTTGGTCAATAAACAGCTCTTCCCGCACTAAAACCTGTAACCAATCTTGATAGTGGAATGACGCTGAGCGCCGGTACCGGCAAAATTTATTTTAACACCGGCACGAAATAATCTAGTGTTAAATTCCGGGGTTATTACAACGCCTCTGTGGCAGGCGGGAAGGGATTCTCATCAGCGCTCTGGGTTTGTTGAAGGACTGAGCGTTAAAACAAGCAGCCGGTGAACGTGAGAAGGAAGTGAGATGGTGTAACTCTAGATGCTTATTGGTGGTGGCGGCGAATGAAAACAAACAGATCTCATGATGGCGGCGCCGCGCAAACTGAAAATCAGCCTGAAGCTCAGAGTGTGGACCGCTAACAATCAGGCAATCATTTGATGAGGCCGCACTCCAACCAGAGTTTGTCCTTTTTGTTAGTTGTGCGTCATGACTTCAGGACAACATTCCAGTTGTCAGAGTAATGAGACTTATAGATTATCATATCTCCCTCTTTTCTGCTGCAATTTCAGTCCACTTCCTCCATATTTATTTCCAATGTAAATAGCAACAACAGTTATTTCATACCCAGAAATACCGTTTTCACCACAGACTGTATATGGAGGTAGTCATCGTGACGTCACACATTGGTTTGTTGACTGACATTTTAAAGCCTCGAGTCTGGAAGTGACCATATTTGGACTG
>CM051705.1:18213930-18276430 GCA_028022725.1 Lycodopsis pacificus | reverse complement strand
GCTTCATGGGTGGCTGGCTGCATTTCATATACCGTATGTAAAAAACTAAAACCAGCACTCAACAGAATGAGTTCAGTGAGGCACCAAGGGAGCAGGACACCTAGCAGCCGCGCGCCTTGTGTTCTTAAAGGGCCGGTGCGTGGGGTTTGGCGGTTGCAGATCGCAGCCAACTGAAACTTTTTACGTGCGAGTTAGAGAGCTACGGTGGCCGACGAGAGAGAGCAATATGTCACAATTACATACCCTTGATATCGATACTGCGGCAATATCATAGGCTTGACCATTGGTGCTTTTACACAATATCAGTGATGTGGATATAATGACAAAGTAGGTTAAGGCCAATAAAAAACGCTAGTCAGTCTGGTTAGTTCAGAAAATTACATCACTTTACTACAATGCAGCCTTTAATTACCAGGAAAAGACAACACGTATGCCATATTATGATATCCAAAAATTAAAGATGATATCTAGTTTCGTGTCATATCGATATATTATCGAAAAAAACGTCTTATTCAGCATTCGGTCATAGTGACGGACGATGGTGAACTGTACTCCACAAACCCATGGGTGACCTTTCAACGCCGACTCGGTTTCACACGGGACATGTACGGCTGTCTCCTGGGTGAAAGTCCTATCTTTGTTTGACCCGGCCTTCCATCCCCAGCTAACCTAAACGACGCGCTTACGTTGCAGTTAGCTGAAAGCTCCACGTACGCACGTGTATACACGTGTATACACGTGTATACAGACACCAAAGGGTGCCTGGGTACAAGCACACAGAGACATAGCGGGCCTGTTACAGAAGTGTATTTCAAACCCTGGACTGCATGTTAAGCAGCAGTGTGTGCACGTGCAGCAGGCTGTTTGCGGTGCGCACACGTGTTGGAGCCTCATGCGGCTTGTTCTCGTCACTGAGGACCCCTCCATTTTTCATGCATTTTCCAACCTTGAAATGGATACTTTTAAAAAAACAAGACGCGGTGTCCTCCTCTCATCACCTCCCCATCCTGGGCTCTCTTCGCTTCTCTTCTCTTCTCCCCGAGCGATCAGTGCTTGTCTTCCTCCATTTTTACACCCTCTGCATCTCGCTCACTTTCCCTACATGTATTCAGATTGTGTCACATTGTTGCATTCGGTACACTGTGGCTGTCAATCATATGTTGGCACTTATAAACATAAAAGGTCCATTTACTGTTTAGCCTGTGAAAAAAACACAAAGGTTCTACATTGTCTTGGTGTGTTTTGCAGGAGGTTTTTCCAAGTCTGAGAAAATTACCCTTACGATGTGCCCTTGGCATTTACCGGACAGGCATCATGGGAAATGTAGGATCATTGTTTTATTATTATATTGTATATATTGTGCATTTTCCATACTTAATATTTTTATTTTATTGTGTAACCCTGTTTGCTGCTGCCACAGACAAATTTCCCCTTGGGGATGAATAAAGTATATTTCTATTATATTCTTCTTCTTCTGTTTTAGGAATACAAATCTAGATATCTAGGCTTCTGTTGCTTCAATTCTGGCGATTCCTTTTTGAATTAGTCTTGTGCGAGTCCCTTAGGGCTGGGCAATCGGCGACTAAAAAGGCTTCAATTAACATTCATTGACTTAGAACACACTGTGAAAGGGTTAAAGTTTGAAAAGGCTTCCAGATTGGACAACACCGTGATAGAGACCTGTCAATCACAAGGTAGCCCTGCCCTGAAGCATACCCTGCTTTATAGTCTGTTTGACTCTAAATGGACCATCATTTACTAAATGGACATCATGCTGTATTGAAGAAGACTTGAAACTAGAGATTGAGACCATAAACTCATGTTTATAATGTTTACTGAGGTAATAAATCAAGAGAAGTAGAGTCATTTCCGCATAGACTTCTATACAACCAGAGGAGTTGCCCCCTGATGGACATTAGAGAGAATGCACGTTTAGGGCACTCCTGTATTGGCTTCACTTGATTGGCTTCAGACTTGGAGGTGGCCCCTTAATTTGACTTACTTTTGTTACGCAACTTAAGGACGCGGTGTTAGTTAAGGGAACTTCTTTTACGTAACAAATGTACTAACTACAAACCACTATCTTTTCCGAAACCTTACCAAGTATTTTTGTTGCCTAAACCAAGTGAGCAATAAAAACTAAATAAATAAATAAATAAAATAAAATTGGGATGTGCCGTCCCTGACACCTCCCAAACTGACGCTAGAGGGGGTACGTAGAGCGTCGCGGTCTGAAGCGTAGGGGCCACTGGGCGAGCGCTTGATGAGTGAGAACCTGTTGGAACGCATCCATACAAACACATTGGGTTCTCAGATGTTCACAGCTCTGCTTATGTGACTCGTCACGACAACAGAAGCTGAACTCTCTTCCAGGCTGCATTGACACCTCCGCTCCTATAGCTAACAACTGGCTAGGTGTGAGCAGAAACACACCGGCGCTGGAAATGGAGGAGGAAAAAAAGGAATAATTCAATGCAGGATAATTCATTCACAACTACACATCTTGTGTGTGGTAATGTCAGTTTCTGTCACAAAGCTGATATTAAAAAAGTGATCTCTGAGCCTGACGTGGCAGTTGAGTTTGCGGGACTACTTCTTCACCCGGGGGCAGTGACTTCCTGGAGCTTTAAAGGTTGTTTAGCCCTTGTTCACCAGAGACACTGACCTATGTGTGAGCCTACAATAGGCAGAAGGAAAACACTTCACAGTTCTCTAAAGGAGGGATTTAATCTGTATGAGTTTTACTCCTCCTCTACAGCCCGGTTGGGGTCTGCGTGGCTCTCTTGATTGCACGCAGCCAATCAGAAAAGGTGCTTTAAACAATCCCATGCCAGCGGTAAAATTTAAGAAAGAAATTGAAAATTAACGATCGCATTGCTGCGTGTTTTGTTGACTGCGGTCAGACGGGATGACGGCGCGTTCTCTTAACCACGGAGTAAAATCACAAACCAAACAAATCAGTGCATGATATGCACAATGGTGCATTCTTGTGTGGTGAATGTACTGTGGTGTGATTATAAGAGGCCCCGGGGCTCCACTTCTTTAGAACCGCTGCGAGCTGAAAGCCAACAGGAACCACCTCGAAGTGTTTTGAGAAGGAAGAATGCCCACAGAACACATTACAGGGCAAATAAAGTGTACAATTATCTTCCATTGACGTTAATGGCAGCGTCATTAACGTTCCCCGCTGAGATTGGTGCGCGTTACGTGCTGCTGCGTTTTCCCCGCGGCTACTTCAGGGATGCGATGTCAGAGCACCGGTGTAATCTAGGCCTGTTGACCCTCCTCTCCTGCTTGTTCACTCTTCCACTGAACACGTCAGCCGCTCTCTCCACGGAGACAACAGCGCTGCCTGCAATCAGCGCGTCTGCACAAAGTGCCACTTATACATCCACACTTTAAACTGGGGTTCCCGGTGTTCCTCCCAAAAAAAGGCTTTTCTTTAGTTCTGGCCTCGCTGACGGCTGCATACAGCTCGGAAATAAGGTGCATTTCTGGGATCCGACCACAAGTTGGCAATCTTTATATCTCCAACGGATCTGTTAATGTATTCCGTCCATATGGGCAACGTGCAAAGCAACATTTAAAAAAAAACATTTCTGATCACCATAATCCTTCTACAAGAAGGCTTCCGTCCTCATGAAAACCTCAGAAATCATTAACCCTACCAACCTTCAACCAATGTTTTTCATCAGCTATACGAATTTAACAAATTCTGAGAAGAAGGCAACGAGTACTAGCCAATCGTAGGGAGAGAAGGGCGGGTGTTAGCGGAAAGTGGGTGGGAGGAAATAAAATAATGTGTGACTAAAACTACCGCGAATAACAGGCCACGCAACCGCCAGAGCTAACGGTGTTTACTTGAGGGGGAACGCTTCCACGATGCTGTGCATGCTAACTGGGACTCGCATGAACTAGCGCGCATGCTACGTAAACAAAGCACAGAGAAGCCTGGATTACAACACACACACACACACACACACACACACACACACACACACACACACACACACACAGAGGGAGAGTAAGACATTACTAATCCATCTCTACATAGATAATGCTCTGACTTTAAAACTGAGCACCTTTAATACGACACAGACTAAATCTACCAACGTCACGCCTTTAAGCTTTATATTCAAGCTTCACAGATACAGCAGATACCTCCCGGCTCCTCGTCCAGTTCTAGAAATACATGTTAAACGGTCTCTAATGGAGCAGAAAGACAGACAGATGTGAAAAATATCTGCAGATCTGAGAATAGCAACGGAGAATGGGATATGAGATGAGAATATTTCCATCGCCTTCATTAATGGTAATGAGGATTCAGAGTTCAGAGCGGCTCCGACTTCAAAGAGGAACAGAACAACTCCGGGGGGGGGGGCCCGTGATGTCACATCCTGGCGGTGGCAGGGTGTGGGTGTGCGGGGGAGAGGAGGCAGAGAGAGATAAACAGGGCGCAGGAGGCCGACGGCAGAAAGATGTTGACACCGTATGTCAGTGCTCGGCTGTTGGATTCATGTGTTTTGGGTCCTGTGGTGCCACTTCACAGTTTGGATTACCTTCTTATTTGCGACCACGAGATAAACAACAGCGAAGCGGGACTCCCTTCACTACGTTCCCTGATTGTACTGACTCGCTGCATCACCACTGTGGGTGGAAATTGTGACAATTTCGCTGCTGATGGGGCCCACAGTTACATAAGAAGCCAACCTACTAAAGATAGAAACAAAGCATGAAACGGGGTGACTGAAATCTCATCCTCTGTTTCTGATGAGCCCAGGAAATGAGCGGGGACGATCACAGTGTGTTACATATTGCTCTACGGGAGCAACTTTTGGGTTTAAGTGTCTTGCTCAAGGACACATCGACATGCGACTAGCTGAGCCGGAGCCGGGGATCGAACCACAGATCCTCTGATTCAGCCACGGACGCCCAAGTTATGAGGGTGATTTCATGATGATCTCAGGGGTGTTTTCTTGGCCTGGTGTACGTTCTCTCCCATAGTTCCCTCTGAAACCACAGAGAGCTGCTCAGACGCTCTCAATCAGCTGCTTTCTACTACGGGACCATTTGTTTCCCTTAAGACAGACACACCGCCACACACCTTTGACTTTTGGCTGTGATTAGAATAGATTCATTAGCAACTGACTCATTGCCGTGGTATTTCTTTTCTCTGACTTCTTCCTCTTCTCTCTCTCTCTAAATCGACTCGTTTACCCTTCTTGGCTGGAAACCATCCCGACAAATAAAGCGGCGCTCTGCTCTGGAAAGGCCAGAGTCAGCAGTTTTTCCAAAAGCGGGGGAGGATGATAAATCCTGAGAAGCTGAAACAAAACATGCGAGCAGAACCAGATAAATGTTGTGGAGCGTGTAATCCAGAGGGTGGGGGGAGAATGGGGGAGAGGTATACTGGGACTGAGGGATGACCCGAGGGTTTGTTCGAGGAGGAGTGCAGCTGGGCCTGGACGGAAGGAAGGATGGAGGGGGCTCTGGAGAGCATCCCGGCCGCATCTCCATCCTTCCTCTTTCCTTTTCCATGTCTTCAAATTTCAGCTTCTTTTTTCTTCCTCCACTCAATTTAGAACTCTCCGCCTCACCGCCTCGCCCTCCTCCAACCATTTTTCTTCCCCTTCATCTGTCTCTTCCTCTGCCTCTCAGTCTTTTTCTCTCCCTCTCATTAATCAGCGATCACTCATGGTGCGGTGCGCAGTATGCGGAGCACTTCCAGCCCATATGGTAGTGATCAGTGCGGAGGGGGATGAACAGCAGAGGCCCTTACGGACGAGAGAAAGTCCCCGTCCAAGCAATAACTGGAGGTTTTGTGCCAGTATTGAATAGGACGCTGGATTCCAACGTGGGCTCAAGGGACCGGCAGAGGATTTGAAATGGTTTCAGGTAGTTCTTCTAAAAAAAAATGTTATCATTTCATTTCAGCGTTTTCAATCCCTGCACAAAGTTAAAAAAAACATTATCAAAGCAGTCATCATCTCCTCGTGGGGTAAAACTCTAGGGCTGCAGCTAAGCTATTGACGACTTATCGGTTAATTCTTTTTTTCAATTAAGTTAAAGTTATCAGACCCAAAGGTTTCGTCCGACCAACAAGCCGATGCCAAAAGACGTTCAATCCACAGGCCTCCCCTACAACAGCGACGGTAAGGAGTGTTTGTCTGCTCTAATGTAAGCTAACGTTAGCTCCGCTCACCACGATCCAGTTCCCTGCTGTGTGGAATCCTCTCACAGCGCGGGCAACTACAGACAAACCCGTTAATGTAGGAAATATAGGTTTAGAACTGCTTTAAGAAATTATAATAGAAGTGTTTAATGATTCATAATTAAGAATCCATAATTAGTCATAACTATAAGAGTGCTTTAGAATTTATAGTTAGAAATGTTTCTTCGTAGAATTAGTAGCGCCTCTTAAAGGTGGGGAATAATATGATAGCAAGTACTTGGAAGTCCCATTTATGCTTGTAAAACTTGTGAAGTTTTTGCCAAAAGTTGCAAATCTTTATTATAGTATGTTAAGAGTAAGGCTTAGGGACAGAGAGATTTCTAGACAGGCAATTGCAGCGGACGCAGAAGGAGCATCACCCGAGCCAGGGGTCCTAGCCAGTTGAAGTTAGCCAATAGGAATTGAGATAGACAGTATGGGAGGGGATTTCAAACTGGGAACGAGAGTGCTGGGGAAGAATTCAGTCTCTCTTTGCTCTCCTCTCAAGATGGGAACAGCTGTGGTTGATGCTGGGATGATGGGTAAAATGCCTCTCTGCGCAGAGAATATATATCTATATAACTGTAAATAATGTACTTCACTATGCAATGGTTTTAGCTTCAGAAGTATTAAATGCTTTTGTTTATAATTGAAACCGGCTGTCTTTGCAGCAGAGGCTGATCACATGTGGTTTCCCCACAGTCTAGGGGTTCCTTGAACCTAACAATAACCACGACAGCGTTATGTTTGCCAAACACACGTCATCTTTAGTTAGTGACGTTTCTTTGTTTCTTTTTTGATTTGTCACCCGTCAACGGGTGTGAGGTGGTGATGGGCAGACACTCCTACGCCGGACCCCCCATCGCCTCCCTTCTTTCTCCCCAGACCCTGCTGCCTTTCTAGAGGAACTGCAAACAGAGCCGTCACACTAGCAACCCTGCCGTACATGGGCGGGAGGTTTGTGCACTGCTGAAAAGACACACACACAGAGAGACAGAGAGAGAGAGAGAGAGACAGAGAGACAGAGAGACAGAGAGACAGAGAGACAGAGAGACAGAGAGAGAGAGAGAGAGAGAGAAGCAGATGTGTACAGGTGTGCACACACATGAACCTGTGTTCACCATTTATTCATGAACAGCTGTTTGTCTGCGTGGAGGTTACCTGCTCTCTAATTTGCTGACACACACACACACACACACACACACACACACACACAAACGATATGGCGGAGCCGTGAGAAAATACCCTCGGCTGACGGGTGTGAGTCATCCTCTCCACCAGATGGTTGGAGAGAAAGAGACGTAGCTGGAGAGGACCAGTGTGGTGGCAGGATCGCAGCACAAACACCTGAGGTGTGACAAAGAAGCCATCGCCACTAGTGGCTATATATAACCCGGCACATCCCACAGTGATGGAGTGTGTGTGTGTGTGTGTGTGTGTGGCAGGTAGACACACGGGCCCTCCAGCCAGCCACTCACGATGATTCACGGCTGTGTTTCTGTGAGCGGAGGTCATGGTGTGGCCCGATCACTTGGGCAGGATTCAATAAGGACGAACACTTGTTGTTTATACGTGGCGCAGTGCTTACAGGGCTTCACTGTGACTAACACGACACGACCTGCTACGGTAAATTATACATAGGAACCTGGAGAAAAGAAGGGAAACAAAGAGATGAGAGCGTCACGGGGCTGTTTACGATGTGTACGTCAATATAATTATCAGCCCCATCTTCACTGTACTTACAGTGGGTGATATGGATTAAATCATCTATGATTGTTTATATAATTCAACTCTGAACCGCAACTTGATATGTGAAGTATTATATAATATGAGAATCTGTTACTGGCAAAATAACAGATTGTTTTTGACTAACCTAATTAATCAAATACCTAGCCTGTCACGATAATTACGTTATATATATATATATATATATATATATATATATATATATATATATATATATATATATATATATATATATATATATATATATATGCGATCATTTTACGTTATGACGTTATCAGCTTATCGTACGATATATAGACATGACCTCAATCATTTTTAGGCTAACACATTTTTATAGTATTGACATACTGTACGATATACATGACCGTGATCATTTTCACGTTATCGACTTATCGTGAGAAATATGGACTGGACTCTGTAAGTTTTAATATACCGACTTATCGTAAGATGTATAAACATAACCTTGATCGTGATTACGTTGTCAACTTTCCCGAGGATATGAGGACATGACCTCAATACGTTTTTACATTATAGACTCATCGTATGATAGACATGATCGCAATCATTTTTACGTTATCGACTTATCGGAGGACATGACCTCAGCATATTGTACGGCATATGTGCAGTCAAACGCATGCTAACGGGTAACTTCTCAACCTGAACCCTATTCCCCCGTGTTTCTGTGTCGTAGTGACGAATAGGAGCACTTATTTTAACTGATCCAGTGTTGAGGGAGAACGCTGCAGATGACAGCTGCTAAACGGGCTGCAATGTAACTGCTCCGTGCAACTCCTCACCGTCGATGTACGACCAGTAGGAGTGCTTGTTTTTGCCACTGACGGGCTCGGATTTTTATAAGAAGTGTCTGACAAAATGATGGAAAGGACCCTACAGAGAAATAAAATCTTTGTTTTTACCCTTGGACAAACATTGTTGTCCCCATGGGGAAACAGGTTCCAGGTTGAAAAATGCTTAAGCTGCCCTCCAAAGGACGGTGGGCAACAGCGTGAGACAGAGAGAATCATGCTCATTGTGAAACTATCCAGTCTTGAGTAGCTAACAGTATATCAGCTGTATGTAGGGTTGAACACGGGGACAAGGTAACATATCAAAACAGTAGATCAAGGGACAAAATGGCCTATTTAGAGTCTGATCTGTGACTGAATACGCAGGTATCTGCATAGACAGATTTCTGTGTTGCTGTAGTTTTCCGGCATCAACACCAGCAGGGACTGATGGGTCGGGGAATTTAACACTTAAAAGCACAGCATGGGCTGCCAGCAATGCGCCTTTACAGCTCGTTCAGCACTCTTGTTTTTCTCACCGCCGTGCATACTCCATCACTCTGCTGTTGCCTGCGAAACATAGACATGGAAACAGTTTGGCTTAAGATTTCAACACTCAGTCCCCGGATATCAATGCAAAGTGCCGGTGAACAGCTATAAAGCAGCAGTGTGTTGTCCACACATGTCCACACATATGAAGCCACCACCCCAGTCTGTCAGCGAAGGGGGCCAAGCCACAACAACAACAACAACAACAACAACAAGGTATCACCGCGGCATTTAAGAAAGCGTTTGTGGCAGAATCAGACCGGGCTAAAGCTATTACAGCATCTATTGGGGTCTTTATTGCTGCAGACATGAGGCCATTCTCCGTTGTGGAAAGCAAAGGATTTCAAAATCTGGTTAAAGTGCTTGAGCCACGCTACGAAATCCCCTCACGCACCCACTTCAGTGTGAAGATCGTTCCTCTATGAAAAGGAAAAGATGGACGAACTAAGGCATCCTCCGATGCTATCACTGCAGACGGGTGGACCTCCAGGGCAACGGAGAGCTACGTGACTGTGATCGCTCACTTCATCACGGAGGAGTGGAGGTTCATACCCTGGTGCTGTAGACACGCCCCCTCTGTGAGAGTCACACAGACACACACCTGGGGCAGGTGCTGACAGAAGCAGTAGTAGAGTGAAAGCTAGACAGCAATATCCCAGTCACCACAGAAAGGTCTACCCTCTCCCCAGACAATGTAGATATTCTCATCTTTTTGAAAACAAATGTAAAGTTGTAGACCATTTCACAGTAATGGTAAACATTATTGCAGTGTATTTGAATGACATATGAAGTAAACAGACTCTTTTTTGATGCTGTAGACACTGGCCGTTTCTTTCAATATTGATCAAAGGACGAGGGTATTAACATACCTCACGTTTCACTTAAACGTAACAGAATTGAGTATTCTTGAATGTTTTATTTTTATTTGTTTATTTCATTTTGTTTCAAATTGGACATCTTCAATATTTTAGTTTTCATGTAAGGCTATAGCCCAAAGCTCTGTTCTAAGTGTTCTTTAATTAATAAGTGGAAAGTAAAGTTGTATTCGTCTCCTCCCCTTTTCTTTGCTGATCCGAAAAATGATCCGAACCGCGACTCAAGAACCGTGAACTGAACAGTAAGTTTTGTGATCCGATGCACCCCGACCACCCTACCACCCCTGTTGCACCGGCAACATTTTACACTCATTCTAGCGGTAGTGGAGCTTTTGTTCTTCCCTAATTATTTCCCAGTCACCTAATGCAGGTCAATACGGTGTGAAACATTATTGCCCAGTGATTACCTGGACCATCAACTGGCCCGTTCAAGCACCGCACTCATTTGAGGTCTAGTTGGGCCCCCGACGCACACACACACACACACACACACACGCACACACACATCTTGGATTCAATTAGGCTTCCAGCAACTCACTTACAGAAACCATTAGCTGAGCAAAGAGGCAGAGCCCCAGAGGAAGGATCCACAGGTGGCTTCCCTCTCTCTCATTGCCTTTAATGACTCTGCCCTATTCAGCGCCATGGCAACCAGCAGCATCGTGATCAACCCCCCGGGGAGCAGGTTTGTGGACCCCCCCACCTCCTCAACAATCCCATCTGACCTTTTGACTGAATAGAAAATGGCAGACATTGTCAAACAGCTCACGAACAATCCAAAGAACAGATGCAAAGACACGTTTGGCTTTTACTGCTGACCTATTGGTGAGAGCGCAGAGGGAGCAAGTAGAAGTCAATACAGGTAGAAAGGCAGCAACTCTTTGGCAACTATCTTAAAAGTGAGAGAAAAGAGGGGAGCAGGTAAATGTGTGGAGGAGGAGGGAGAAAGGTGAGACTCTAAAAGGTACCCGATACCTTTTTAACACCAACATTAGTTTAGATGATCAGCGAGTTAAAATGCCTGACTGGAGTCTGACGGCTTTGAGGAGAGCATATTACCTGTATGTTTTGTATGTTAATAAATTAAAACCCTGTTGATTAGACTTCTGATATATTTACTTTGTGCCTGAAAAGTGGAGAAAGGTAGCGTGTCAAGTCTAGAGCTGATAAATGCTCGTGACTGCCGAGTCATTTGTCCTTGGAGTGAATGCCGATTGTAAACTCTCCCACTGAAGACAAAAGCCAGATGTTCGTGGGTGTCCAGTGGCAAAGGGGCACAAACAAACAAACTGAAAACACATCGGGTCTGCAAGCATCCGCTCCTAATGCTGTAACCACAACAGACTCCAGACGGCGTTTCCTCCAGGGACAGAGCAAAAGGGGTGCGTGTTAGCATGTCACCCACACAGAGAGCAGTGTTTGCAGGGTGTTTGCAGGGTTCCAGAGTGCAGCCCCGTGTTAACCGGGGGCCTGGCACATTTTTACGGGACTCCAATGGCGTCCCGATTCACACGGAGACAGGGAACACATTGACCAGCAGAGCAGGTCTGGACTGGACCGAGCGGCACTCCTGGTATGTAACCATGGAAACCAACAAGTGAAGCCTTCAGGTGAGCGACTGCATCGGCTTGTTTTAACAGCAGCGCGCACACAACAGTGGATTGAGGCCAAATGCCCTTCGCGGCTCATTAAATACCTGTCAAATTATTCACCCGTGAATGGGACGTTTGTCCCTTGTGGGCGACCTGTGGGCGACCTGTGGGCGACCTGTGGGCGACCTGTGGGCGACCTGTGGGCGACCTGTGGGAACCTTCGTGTGGGAAACGTTAGACTACAGTGGGCAAAAGGAGCTGCTGTATATCACCTGAAGTCACAGAAAGTAGGCCCTTCTTGATACATTTCCACATCTCACAGGTGTAAATAATAAAATGAATGTATTCCATCATGTGCTTCTTATTCAGGGTCCTGGTATTGTGCATGCTGCCTCACTGTTGCTCTGTCATGGCTTACCGGGACACTAAAATAGACATTTAGACTGTGAAAACTATTTTCCTCTTATGCGAGGGCAGAATTTTAAAAAAGCATAAACAATACTATGGCTGACCAATAGTTCCATTCAATAATATTCAGATTATCAAGCCTTTCATTAATCCCACATCATTGGGGTAATGACACAGTTACCATGTTACAAAAGCCTTTCGATGACTAGAAAGGTGCAGGAAGCACCATCAAACGCACGTCGTTCAAACTCAAAAACAAGCCGTATTGTATGCAAGCAATCAGCTAGTCGGAAAAGATACGTCGTACAATCTTGCCAAAAAAAAAAAAAGATTAGCCGTTAGCAGTTAGCCAAAAACACCTTACAAGACAAAACAATACATGCGAGTAGTTGCAGTACAAAACAGGTAATTATTTTAGTTTTAAGGAATTGTGAGTCACCAAAATCACGAGAGGTCCTTGAGAATTCAGCCATAACTGCCCACCCAAAATAATATGCAGATTGCTGCTGCAGAATGCGAGACTAGCTGTGGACAGACAGAGAGATGCACACTCACGGCAAGAAAACACATGATTCTCCTGGCGGAGATAAAAACACAATATAAATACTATTCATTTAGTTTCATGACAACAAGCCAGATATGAAACTGCCAGTCAGAATTTGTATCGAATGAACATTATAAGCTGTTTATAATGATTTCCAAGGATTACAGTGAATTTAAATATTTTTGTGTTTCAGAGAGCAGCATACAGTTTTTCTACATTAGAATGAAGGTTTATTTTTAGTTTGTTCTTGTTGTTCCATGTCCTCAGGTTTTGCTTTCTTTTATATTGTATTTTTTTGTTTACATACCGACACAAACAGCAGAGCTCCTTTTTGCTGTTAGTTTGAACATTGTTTTTAATCACTAAACAAATAAATGAACATCTTGAGCGCGAATGACTCAAATGTAGTCTGTGCTGCTTGTGTTTCCATGTAAACAATCCAAAGACATTACACCATTACATAACGCTATAGTGTTTGTGGAGCTGTTGTTGATGTGGATGCCACCACTTCACACCCCAAGGCATGACACATGCACACTCACGCACACACATTCCTGTGCTTCTATCTTTGTGAGGACCCTCGTTCACATACTGCATTTCCCAGCCCCTTACTCAAACCTCAACCATCACAACTAAATGACTAACCCTAAACCACACGTTATATTTTACTCTGTAAATTGCTGCTGCTTCAAACGAATTTCCCCCTGGGGATAAATAAAGTTTACATCTATCTATCTATCTATCTATCTATCTATCTATCTATCTAAACCTAATCATCTATCTAATCTTAAAACCAAGTCTCAACCCTCAAACAGGCCTTTGAAGAAGTGAGGATCGGCCAAAACGTCTTCACTTTCCAAAGCTGTCGTCACTCTATTGGTTAGAAACAGTTTTGCGTGGCCCTCATTATGTAATAAGTACAAGACTGTGAACACACACAGACTGACAGAATGTGTGCGTTCACACAGAAAGACAGACGAGCTAAGTTCCCCTTGTCCTTGTCTCCTTTAAACAGGGGATACTTCCTCAGAGTGAACGTAACATTTGGCCCGCTGAGCCTAAAAAATATGTTTTCTGACATGTTAGCAAAATTGCATCAATAATTAAGCGGCGTCTTCTTGCTCGACGCCACGTTACCCGCCGCTAAAAGGTGGAAGAAGCGATGCAGTTAGCTATATCCCAAACAAGCCCTCGGGGAGACGAGGCACACAGGCATGAGAAGGGAAATCCTTCTCTCACAGACACGGAAAAAGACCAAGCTAGAGCTTCTGCATGATAACAGATAACATTTTAAGAGTAGGTTTTAAATAAAGCACTCTGACTATTAATCATGTGGTTAGAACAGCTATTATCTGGTTAGGACAGATTTAAAAGTCCATGGTGGTATTGTCACTTTTTAGAGTTTGGAAACAGGATTATAAATCCAAGATTATATCAACGTGACAATTATTTTCTTCTTTCTGTATTTCATGCAACTTAAAAGTCCCTCTGGGGTGGAAGCGATTACGTCCTCGTCTTTCTGGAATAATACTCGTTAAAAGACGAAGCAAAATGGTCTGCAGCAAAGGATCAGCTCTAGTATAGAATCAACAGTGACAGCTTGTCCATGCTACGCTGTAGAGCAGGGGTGGCCAACCAGTCAGAGACTAAGAGCCACATTTTTTACTGTGTTACCGCAAAGAGCCACATCATACACATGAACATCACCCCATCGCACGCACACACACACACACACGCACACACGCACGCACGCACGCACAGCCAGATTTATTGTAAATGTCACACACCAACATGATAATGACAGAAATTGACTCCTACAGTACTAAGACCACAGGCCAGTCATTTTCAACAATGAACATGGTGTGCACTGTCTCACACACACACAAACTCTCAGTTCAACCAAGTCCACAAACAAAAATATAAACTCTCCCACTCTGTTAAAAACGTCCTGTGTTCATCTTCATATTTTCGTTTTGCTGTGCATTTTTTCCCTGCCATTTTGAGAGTGAACTGGACACAAATTGTTTACTCAAATGATCTTGCCCCTACTGCAGGGGTCTTCAATTAAAATTCCAAAAGGTCCAGCTTGAGAAAATCTCCTCGGGCAAAGGTCTGGAACATTTCAATAATATCTAACTTGCGCTATTTAGTGCCATATATATATATATATATATTCAAGAAGCCTAGTAGTAGTAATGTCTCTGTGTAGTCAACAACTGTCAAATCAAAAAGTACACATCAATTATATTTTAACAATTATTATTCTCAATTTTCAAATTTAACTGGATGGATTATATATAATACACAGAAATACATGAATAAATGTTCTTCTAATTTCAAGTACAATAAGGGCTGGATTAAAGAATCACTGACATAACAGAAAGCTTTTCAAACATGTGCATCTTAAAATAAAGTAATGAATTTTAGAAAAAATGAATTTCACTGAATTGTCCTGCAGCTTTAAATTCAGTTCATTCAGGTGCGAAGTGATGTCAAAAAAGCCACAATATATTTTTCTCATCTTCTAAAAAGATAAATTAGTGAGCATGATCTTTATCTGTAGTTATTAATCCACTTGTTTCAGCTCTATTCTCTCTGTTAACATCCTTGTTGTGAAGTGAATTCATGCGTTAGGATTCTGATCATATTGGGCTCTTATGTTTATTTTCTGTGTCTTCATTTAGATGTGAGTGGGTACGTTTGTTCAAAAGAGTTGTGCTTTGTCTCGTAGTGCGCTTCATTTACCGCTTTCAATTATCGTCACGGTCTCCAAACATGTGAGACACACTGGTTTTAAACTGTCCGTGTGAAGAATTAACCTATAAGAGTCTGTTCATTCCTGGTTAAAGACTCTGGTCTCTCTGACCACTTTTCTCTCTTTGGAGAACGTCATGTGAAACAACTTCTCTGACTCACGTAATATTCTCCTGCTCTTCCTTCTCTTTCCTCGTCTCTCCCCGGAGTGTGTACATCTCAGAATACCCATATTTGATTCGCTGGGCTGCCATCACGTGATGTGATTTGCAACGCATTGGTCGGTGCGTTTCCTGCATCGCTGAACGAGTGCCGTAAAGGCTGCGCAGCGCCGGTTAAAATAGAAGCGCTCTGTCAAAATAAAAACGATTTTAGGTCCTGGATCTGGTTACAACGGCGTCTGGGTCCGGATCCGGACCGCGGTCCGCCAATTGGCGACCCCTGCACTATGAAACTTTGCGGTATTTTCATCTCACGCACATGCGCGTTTGACGAAAATACCGTATTGAACTCAAGCGAAGCGAACATGCACATTAAAAAAACACAAACACGAACTTCGACATGAACGTAGGAGCCGCATGAAACCAGGCAAAGAGCCACATGCGGCTCGGGAGCCGCGGGTTGGCCAGGCCTGCTGTAGAGGAAGGACAGAGCAGGTAGATAGGACTTGCTTTTGGAGCTGGAACGTTACAAACTATTTTTTGTGTTGATTACAACTTATATTCTTTCAAATTGCAAGTTTATTTAGCTTTAGACGTACAAATTGAAGATTCTGAGAAATCATCTGAAGATGATCAGCTGTGATAGAAGGAAGGGGGGGGGGGGGGGCTGAGTCACCGCTTTTTGTCTTTCAGCAAACATGGAGAACAGCTATGTGGAGCGGGGCATCGGTACAGCCTTTGAAAGTGTGATGAAATCAACCAGATGAAGGCGATTGGAATCGGCAACTGCAGAGTTGTGATTTGGACAGTTTGACGTGGAGAAGTGGAGCCATGCATAAAGAAGTAATTAAGCACAAAGAGCAGGTCACAACAAGGTGTAATCAGGTCAGTAATGTGATAATAGGAGTTATCGATCCGGGGGAACCCTTTCATTGTTCCAAGAACCCCCATTTTTATTGTGTCCATTCAAGAACTAGTAGTAGTTTTTAGAGAGCACCGTTCTGAGGGACTTTTTTAGCTCCGATTTCAGAGTTGCTACTCTCCAAGCACAAGAGGGACCATGAGTGACGTAAGTGTACGGTGATTGGACGAACACATGAGCAGCATCTGCAATCGCCATTTAAAAAACACCCTGTTAGCCTTGCAAGCGACAGATAACACAAACAACAACTTGAAACGGGAGCGAGCTAAACCCGGTAGCAACAAAGGCTAACGCTGCATTCACATGGAATCAGGCAAACGGTAGACGGATAACACCGACAAAGGAAAAAAGTAAACAATCATGAAATTATTATAGCAATGTAAAGTATGTAGCAATAAAATGCATGTTTTCTTTAATACTCTATTGCAAACGTAAACAGCGTTCTCCTTGTGTGAGGGAGCTTCCTAACATCCGGTTGTAAATTCCGTCACGGAGGGCAGAAGAAAGGTTAAACATTTGGACTTTTGATGACGATGCATTCCGTCTGGTGTTACTGCTGCCACTATCCTCCACCAGCCTCACCTCATCTTCACTGTCCTGCTCTCCTGTGAACGCAGTCCAACCCAGAAACATCAGCAATAAGGTTAACCCAGCACCATCAATAACACCCACTGAACCGAAAAAGTTCAATTGCAAATAGAAATTATTTATGACTGTGGCATTGTAACAGAGTTGCTTATACATTCATATATATATTTATATATTATTTTTTTTAAAGTCAAGAGAGCATTTGGAACGTAGAAACTCGCTGATCTCCCAGCAGGAGATGTGTGCGAGCGGCGTGGGACAGTTTACGTCAATTTAGCGTTCCTATTGGTGGAAAAGAGCCCCCCCGTGGGCAGTTTCCTCTCAAGGAAACACCTATGCTGACGAAATAACAGAGAGTGGAGGGCTCTACCGTACAGTCGGTAACAGGCTTAGGATTGCCTCCATTTGTGTCTTCAATGAAACTACTCATCCATGAGGCCTCGGCCGCTCTCTGATCAATAAACATGAGCAATAACGACAGCTGCTGACAAGGTCCCTGCTGTCGGGACTGAGCACAACAAGAGCTTTGCTGACGAGGAAACACAGAAGAAGAACCCACTCGGACGACAGCAGGTACATACCGGTGGATTTCCATTTTGGAGGCCGGCACACATCTCGGACTGAGGATGAAGCTGGAGGCTTTGGACTGTGGACCAGAGGACTGGATCTGCATGTCTCCGTGCGGCCACTTCCTGCTGGCGCTGACCCGCTCAGCCCCGGCTCCCCCTCCTCCTCCTCCTCCCCTACCGGCCTCCCCCTTCCTCAGTCTCGCCTCCCCTCGCTTCCTCCCTTTTCCCTCGGCAGGACCGAGGTGATCTCTGGTTTCTCACCGTACCTAAACAGGGAGTCCCCCTCCCCTCCCCCCCAGTCCCACTCCCGGCCTCCCACCTCTTCTCCTCAAAGCCCCCGGATCAGGGAGATTCCTGCCTTATTCATAAGTGCGATGTCAGCGAGTCGGCCGGCGAGTGAGAGAGCCATCCAGACAGTCAGCCAGCTGTGGTTTTCCCATGGCAGTGGCACCAGCCAGCAAACACACACACACACACACACGGTTCAATCCTGGCTTGTTGCCTCCGTGGTGACAGCAGGGGTATCCAGGCAACAGGCTCCTGCTCCCGCACAGCCCACTCTTGCGCTCTTCTGGGCTTCCGTGGTGGAGGCTGTTATGGCGGGAAGTTACTGCGGCGGTATCACGCAGTCTGGCACGGCTCAGCTCAAAGGGTTTCAGTAGAGGGTGGTGGTGGTGGGGGGGGGGGTTTCTCTCTGCTATTACTCTGTCACTTTCCTTTGTCTCTTCCCTGGTTTCCCTGCCCTACATCCACCTCGTACCCGTTTTGTCTTTCACTTGATCTCTCCCTCTTTCATCTGCCCACGGCTGCCTCCCTTCCTCGCTCTGGCTGGTTTTTTTTACCTGCACGACTCTCCGAGCGCGCTCGCTCTCCCCATCTCTAACTCGTCTCTCTCGCTCCCTCTTCGAAAAAAAACGTGCCGAAGAGGGTTAGGAGGAACGAGCGGCTGGAATTAGCGATGTTTGGCGACACCGCGACGAGGATTAGCTGAGCGTTTCCCCGAGCGTCTGACAAGCGCTGAGCTCTGATGGGAGAGGGAGTCTCCACTTTACGCTCGCCGTCTAAATGTGGTGCATCCGTGCGACTACGCTGGAGTTCGTTTTCAGGCTTTCCATTTCAGCTCTGTGCTAAAAAAAGACTATGCAGATTGAAGTCGGAGCACTGGATTCACAGCTGAGTCAAACAGACAAAAAATGGAGTCACGGGCTGCCTACAATATGCACATGTGAAAGAAATCCTCATCAAGAGTTAGAGTATCCGATATCTATAGATGGTGAGGTGAGGAGCTATTTTTATCTGGTGTTTTTAGCCTTTCCCACTGAGCTGATATTTACTGTCGCGCGACCCTCGCTGGGTTTTATTGGTTGCTATGCCAACTCTTGTGGTAACCTGAGAGCTAGATGGCCCTCTTTCATCCTCGTGGTGTTTTGGTATGTGTGTGTAAAAAAACTCAGAAGGAGAAGTTCACATTTTAAGCTTGATTCATTAGCTTGTGCATAATGGCAGAACTGGATGTGTCGTGAAGGTGTCACTATTCATTATTGAAGTGATGGCGGCAGACAGTGGCGGTCTGTTGTTCAAGAACAACCTTCTGCTTTTATCAGGAAGTCGTTTGAATTAGTCAGCAGATTTCTGATTGGAATGCTAGGGCCGGGTTCCAATTAGGGCTAAGGTAGGTTTGTGAAAATCAGGTAAATTATGAAGCATCTGTCACCTGAATTGTAACCCTATCAAAACAACATGATGTGAATGTGGAACATGGCGAAACGGTCGCGGTTAACGATGCAAAACCGGCCTAACGATGTGAAACAGTCATGATTAACATTGTAACACCTGGCTAATGTTGTGAAGCGGTCACGTTTCACGTTGTAACGCCTGCCAACGTTGTAAAACGGTTGTAATTTCAGGGTGACACCTTGTTAACGATGTGAAAAGGTCACGGTTAACATTGTGACACCTGGTCACGGTTATCAAGTAGTCAACGTTGTGCAGCGGTCACATTTCACACTGTAACACGTGGCAAACGTTGTGAAGCGGTCACTTTTAACGTGGTCAGGGTTAATAACGATGACAATCGTCACACGCATACGGGTACATGGGCCGGCTGTGGCTCAGGGAGGAGAGCGGCTCGATCCCTGGCTCCTCCTGTCCGCATGTTGAAGTGTCCTGACGGTGTCAACAGGGACAAGAAGGCCGGTCCCCTCGGTGAAAGTCCTGTGTTTGTTGGACTCCCATCCCTACCTTAGTGGACTTTCTCTCTCTTTAGACTACGCCTGTTGACAAAATAGTCGTTAGTTGCATCCCTGCTGCCCGAGCATCAGTATTGCCGCCGTGGGACCAGGCTGATTAAAACCAGAACTCCAGGCAGATCAAATGCAGAAAGAGCAAACGCAGTTAAGGCCTCATAAATGTAATGTAGGCACAGCGCTGAAGCTGAGAACACACCTGTAACGTGCTAATGATCGTGGGGTACAACACATCTTTTTAGATAGTTCCATACGCTTTTATGCACAACAGAACTCATAAGCTTCCTCTGCAGCTGTCGCTGACAAAGGATCAACTTGTTCAACAAATGCCTTTTTTTCTTGAGTTTGTATTCAAGTTGTGTTTCAACGCTGAAGGCTACACACCGATTCAAGGGTTTGATGTAATTACTACACATGTTGCTAATAAAGGCTTGTGTTTTTGTCTTTTCCCACTGGACAGCTGGCTCGACAGGCATGAAATCAGCCACAATAAGGCAGTGCATTTCTATCAGCATGTGCTGTGTTTTCAGGGTATAGGGCACATGAAAACACAGCAAGCTAGGAGAGGGTGATGATGACACACACACACACACACACACACACACACACACACACACACACACACACACACACACACACACACACACACACACACACACACACACACACACACACACACACACGGGGAGGCTGTACCGAGCTCTGGAGGTCGGAACAACAAGGGCTGGAGGAGACGTGTGTATTTGTGCCTTTGTTCGGCACATTAACGTGCACGCCGACGCTCACGGCCGACACTGAGCCGACACGCAACACAGCGCTGCACTGTCCACCTACACACACACACACACACACACACACACACAAGTCTGTTTTTAGCTTCAATGATCATCAAGCATAGTAATAATGGATAGAAAAACGTGTTTTCTTTGCAGTAATTGTCAATAATCTACATATTCAGAAATAAATGATGATATATGATTATATCTAGGAATGGACATATTTTGAGTATTTATCTGAAGAATTTTTTAACAAATAATCATCAGTGATGTGGATATCATGGCTAAGTGGGTAAAGGCAAATAACAGAACAGCTATAACAGTCTGGCAAGTTCAGACAAACGGCATCTTTACTGTAATGCAGCCTTTAAAACCAGGAGAAGACAACACTACTTTATCACCATAATATTGATGAAATAGCGATATATTCCCGATATAGCCGTATACATATCCAGTTAATGTCTGGTGTGGTCCTAGTGGAGCTGCCACACTAATGGGCACAACTATCAAAATTACTTTTTAAAAAGCTGGGAGAGGAAACGAGCCCCCCCCCCCCCCCCCCCCCCCCCCAGGGAAACGGGCCCGTGACGGATGAAAGGTCCACCACGAGAGCAGTTTGTCACACTTCAGCTTAAAGCGCGCAGTCAAAGCTGTCTGAGCGCTGTGCACACATCCAGAGCTACAATCAATTAGACGGAGAGCGAACGAGGAGGAGGAGGCGGTGAGGGGGGAAAGAGGCACCTGTAATAAGCTCCTGCCTCTTTTTAGCGGCACAGACGATGCGAGGGAGGAGAGGAGGGAGAGGGGGAGAAGAGGGGGAGAGGGGGGAGAAGTGGAGACAGAAGGAGAGAGGGAGGGAGAGAGCACTCCGTCATCAGATATTTCCATCGAGATGTCCATTAGAAACACATAAGGGCTTGATTTGTGCCAAAGCTTGCTACTGGGCAAGCTCCATTTAGCCACAGTCACTGTCCAAGTTTTCAACTCAGCTTTCTAACAACACACAGAAAAGGGCTGCGGCTGGTCTGTGTCGCCTGTGAATACCCCCCCATGGAGAGGCGGTTACCCCCTCATGGAGAGGCGGTTACCCCCTCATGGAGAGGCGAATACCCCCTCATGGAGAGGCGGTTACCCCCTCATGGAGAGGCGGTTACCCCCTCATGGAGAGGCGAATACCCCCTCATGGAGAGGCGGTTACCCCCTCATGGAGAGGCGGTTACCCCCTCATGGAGAGGCGGTTACCCCCTCATGGAGAGGCGGTTACCCCCTCATGGAGAGGCGAATACCCCCTCATGGAGAGGCGAATACCCCCTCATGGAGAGGCGAATACCCCCTCATGGAGAGGCGGTTACCCCCTCATGGAGAGGCGGTTACCCCCTCATGGAGAGGCGGTTACCCCCTCATGGAGAGGCGAATACCCCCTCATGGAGAGGCGAATACCCCCTCATGGAGAGGCGGTTACCCCCTCATGGAGAGGCGGTTACCCCCTCATGGAGAGGCGAATACCCCCTCATGGAGAGGTGAATACCCCCTCATGGAGAGGTGGTTACCCCCTCATGGAGAGGTGAATACCCCCTCATGGAGAGGTGAATACCCCCTCATGGAGAGGTGAATACCTCAACGAAAGTTAGGAACGAAAGTTATACTTTAAAGTTTCTACATGGAGTTTCTACATTGTAGTATCTTATGAAACAGCACCAGAGTCCCCTTTTTTGACAAATTTCCCCTTGGGGATGAATAAAGTACATTTCTATTCTATCTATTAATTTTACTGCAGCCATAACATTGAAAAAAAAAAAATTTTTTTTGTTGAGGTGTTATCGATGAGTTCAACTTTTACCCTGATCATTAGTGGAGTCTCCCCTTTAAGCCAGACGGTGTGATTGTGATCTGATTGATCATCCAAATCTAATACCACCGTCCCATTGTATTCTACAGAAAGGAGAAGATAAAGAAGAGAGACTGATGCTCCTGTAAGAGAAGCAAAGGCTGGCGGGAAACGAAAAGGACGGAGGTGAGCCGCCCCCCCGAGGCCTGATGCCATTTCAGGTTGCGTCACCGCAGGGAGCAGCTGGCTCAAATGCCAGACAACACGAGATAAAACGGCATTCTGTAAACCAATGGAGGAAAAAGAATCAGAACAATGACATCATGCCAGAGAGTGGGCTGGATTTCTGGCTTTTGGCACTCTTTACTTTGTTTACTTCACTCTTAAGTGCACGGATAAAACACCAGAGAGCCGTAGATAAACACAGAAATATTGCAGCGTAACCCGTATTTAATCAGAGACGTTCTCCGCTTATATCAACAGTGTCTTTAAGCACGGAGACCCACTGAGGGGGAGACAATAATCCAGCAGCAGCCGGCCCTCCTCTTTAATTAAACTCTACAAAACAGCCTCCTCTTCTTGAAGTGTGTGTGTGTGTGTGTGTGTGTGTGTGTGTGTGTGTGTGTGTGTGTGTGTGTGTGTGTGTGGTGCTGAGGAAAGGAGATGACATCATCGGGGCCAGTCAGCAGTCCTCTTTGCCACAGCGGGCAAGAAAACAACGACTGCAGCGGACTGAAGAGAGACAGAGGAGACTGTACACCCCCCCAATCTATTTCTCAACTCTTCTGGTGTTCAGTGACATGCGTCAGAACAGGGCGGACTCTGCCTTCACAATAAAAGCATGCATTTACACCAATTACTTTACTGACTGTACTGGCATGTACGATTGATTATTGTCATTATTCAGTCCGGGTTCAAAATGCATGTTTGAGTTCTCTACTTCTAGTCATGACTGTGCTGTTTCCATAGAGGTGCAGTGAAAATCAAGGCTACAGAGAGAAACATGTGACAGAAGCGGAACCCACACCGAAACTGCTGGGGGTTCAGAGGGTTAACTGCAGCAACCCATGTTTAATGCATGGCTGTGTGAATATATGATGACTCTGATTAGAATCAGAATTGTCTCTGATACCCCGTGATGCTGCGTTTCCTGCCCAGTTGGCCGAGGACGGGCCGAGTCTGAGCCAGCAGAAGAATGTACTGGACCGACTGGACCGTTTGTGAGGCCGACTCGTTCTACCAAGCAGACAGAATGTAGCCTCTCTAATCACACATGGACTCAACCAAACCATGTAGGATGGTAGAATAACAATATGGTACTCAGAAGTGTGATATCAACGATGTGCAAAAACACTTTATTTAATAAGATAAAAACAGACGAACAAACTAACACGAGTCAAGTCTTGTCCTCAGATACGGTACGACCATGATATTTTCAAAAAATAGTTTCCACCAATAAATGAATCTATTCAGGCCATTACGGTAAAACTGGAGACATCTTGTGTCCCATTGTAACTGGCCGATCTTTAGCATTTCATGATATGACCACTGTCTGGTTATGAATAGAATTGTTTACTGAGTTGACTTCTCGAACTCGGGTGGAATAAAACAAACTCAGACTACAAGTCAACTCACAAACCCTTAAATTGGCAAAATAAACGAAGCAATCCTTTAAAGCTAGTTGTAGCAGCTGTGTTGTGTTTTATTGCTTAATTATGTTTTTGGGTGACCGTAAGAAAGCAGAGATAAGTAGCCAGCCGGTGTAAAAGAACACGACGCCACGGGTCGGTTTTCCTCCTGTCCTCTGACGATCATATAATATTACCCCGTGGGGCGGACTAACACCGGGACACAAAAGAAGACCGGGACGATCAGGTGACAGCCGACTCGCGCCTGAGCTCACACGTTTCTGTCAGAAGCGTCTTTGAGCATAACAGTGAAGGCCCACAAACACAGACGAGGACACGTCTGGGGGGGATGGTCTCATAGCAAATGAGTTCCTTATCGAGTGGCAGACAGGAGCATACCAAGATGGCGGAGACAGCGGCGGACGTGATAACAACATTCCACTCTGTGACAACGCTCAGGGTGTGAGAACAGTGGGCACACAGCTTCCTGTTACTGCCTGGATGGCAAAACTGACCAGAGTAGAGTGAAAAAAAGCCTTTGTCCCTGCAGAACTCCCACAGGACGTTTCCAGGTACACCGAGATGCTCACGGATCATTTTACATCAGAGTGCTGCTTTTATCTCTTTTTTTGCTTTTCTGTGGCTCGACCCTGAAACCAAGGTGCGGAGCAAAACCGTAACATTCCACGGCTGTCAGATAACCACGGATCTGCTTCACCGTCTGCCCTCTCTGTTTTTCTTTTACTTTCATCTCTCCATCTGGCAAGACATAGTTCCTCCTTAGGTCATCAGAACAATGGGAAAATCAAGACTTCATCTGCCAACTGTGACATCATCACGTCAGCTGACAGGTGTGTCGGTGCTGCAGGTGTTTTGCTCCGGGGTGGGGTGGATGTGGGGGAATGGAAAGCATGTCGTCGGCCTTCATTTTACAAGCTGAGACAATGTGCTTCCTGGAGGACTCGTGGCCTCCTAGATAGAAGCACACATTGCACACATCGACACCAGATAGTCCGTCTCTCTGGTTCAGACTCGCTCAGCTCTGAGCACAACACTTCTTTTGTCCGTCCTCTTTTTTTTCTTTTATTAGCAAGGCTCAAAACATTCAAGTATCGGGCTTCTCATTTACAGCTGATGCTCAAAAATCAGTGACCCTTTGAAATGCAATGACAAAGATAATATCAGCTGTAGCTAGTTAAAGGGGGGGGGGGGGGGGGGGGGCAGGGTCTTATGGCGGTTTTTATATCATTCTGTAGCTTCCCAGTGGCTACACTGTAGTCCCACGATAACACTAACTAACCAGACTCATTTTAACACACATCGCCACTTCAATCTAACCAAACCGATCCTTTCAGTTAGGGACCCTAGCAAATAATCGTTAAACCTTTAACCGACGATACAAAACGTTGACCGATTATTGCCATCAGTTTAACAGTTTAAAGTAATATTCAGTATTTTGAAAATAGATGGTCCACCTTAAAAGGCCAGCCCACCTTAAGTTATTAACCCGCTTCACTGTAATAAACAGGTAGCTTGTAAGCAAGACATCCATTGGGCCTCCAGTGATGATCTGCTGTGGGTGTGGCCACTAACACACCATTATTCTCCATCAGGTGACTATTGAAAGTCATTAATGTTATTAATTATGACACAACACACTAATTAAATGTGACCAAATGAATCTATAAACATAAAATATGAAAATGGGAGTGCAAGTTAACAGCCTGTTTGGTTAATACAACAAACAAGACAAATCCAGACTATACGTGAGATGTGAATCACTAAGAGCAGCACACAGACAGCAGGACAGGAGCAAACTCTGTGTGGTTGACCCGCACCGCTTCTGTTGTCCCATAATGTCATTGTTGCCGGGCGAACTGACTGACAACAGGTGACCAGCAGAGCTCACAGGAAGCCCGTCAGTATCCCATGAGGCTGAGGCTGCTGGGATGTAGTTACGCGGCATTCTGTGCTCATCTACATTTCAAGAATGGGGCATTAAGGACAACAAATAGGCAGCGTCTAGATAGAACATGCTGAACTCGTCAAACAGTATGGGCAAGTAACCAATCGCAGAGATATGAAACACCCCCATCGCACACTTTTACAATAACCCACAAAGAGCTTTTCTATTCGTTACTAGGCCTCTGTAAACACAGCAGCAGCTGGAGAGGCAGCACAGGAACAAAGTGCCCCGTCACCTCAGGAGCAAGAAGCTCCTCTGATCGGACTCTAACTTTAACTGCGACACGTACAAGCTTCTCGTCCGGCGAGAGAGGCTCCAAATAAATGAATGGGTGGACGGCGCTAAGAGCTAAAGCTCGTTCTTCATCTGAGTGGGAAGGGAGGCCAAAGAGTTGAACGGCAGCTCAAATAGATGTGGTAGAAAGGCGGGCTAACCCTCCATCATGAGCCCTGTATTTGAATTGCTAAACCAGCTTCAGAGGTGATATCGCTGATGGTAAAGGAAGGGGAAGTGTTTAATAACCTGCTGCACTCTTTAGTCCCCTAAATCCTACGGCAGCTCCACTGCTTCCCAACCCCCCCCCCCTCCTCTGAAAACTTACGAGTCTCGGGTCATCTCGGCTGAGAGCGGCACCTCCGCCTAAAAGAGCAACGCGTGGTCTGGAGGCGTTTTCGGTCCGAGTCTTGAAGAGTCCACTTCCTCCACGCACTGAGTGACTGAGTGAGCAGCTGCGTGTCTGGCCGGCTTCAGTTTGAGGGGAAAGTGAACCGGCATTTAGACAGACAGTGACAGTGGCTGGTATCACCCCCCCACCCTTCTCATGCACCCACCCACGCTCACTGGAGCCAGGGCTAAATGTGGAGCAGCTGGGAGGGGGGGGGGGGGGGGGGGGGGGGGGGGTTTAACGAGTCTCTCTGCCCTTTCCAAAAATAGATATTCTGACGTGCTAGCGCCATCGGTCATGGATTATGTGGAGGATGGTTAACGGTTTACTCATTGGGATACAGGTGTTACCATCGGTTACAAAGAAGAAACCACGCCCTGAACAAATGAAGACTAGAATAACTAACAGAGCTTAGGCCCGGAGACTAAACATCTTCAACAGACAGTGTTGGGTGGTGAAGTTGGCATTTAGTGAGGGTCTAACAAAAGCACACAAGTAGTTGCATTATGGGAAATGTAGTGGCTACTTTGATTTTGACCATTCTTTTTTTAACCAGTCTCTGCTGAGTCACCCAACTCTTTGCAGCACCGAAAAACAATTCAGAGATGCATTGTGTCTTTTAACAATTTGACAAACTAATGTCAATTAAAATTAACTCAAAATGTCATTATGGCCAATCAGTGTATTTTATGAAGATATCCTTTCTACATTATTATTATTTCCATTTCATGCCACATTTTCCAGTCATCAGTCTCACATCAGACACAACCATAGACTGTATGTAAGAAGTAGTCGCCATGACGTCACCCTTTGGTTTGTGGACTGCAGTTTTGAAGCCTCGAGTTCAGCATTTTTAGCCATCGCGTTTTTTTTAGCAGCCAGAAGTGACACGAGAGGGTGGGGCTAAATACAATGCTAAATAAAATGTTGCAGATGAAAGCTCTGACAACTCACAGACCGATCAAAGGATGGGCAGCGACCTGTCGATCACCAGGTAGCTTTTCACTTTCACTTTTCAGAAGCAGCGGTTGCTGCTCGCCGGACGTGTTACAGCTCACGCTGTGACGGAAAGATCTCTCTTTAGGCTGAAGGCCTCTTCTCTCCCAACTTATGGAAGTGCTGCAGACGATCCGAGGCAGCTGTCTGGTGACAGTCATAGCTTTTCAAAAACGGCCGATTTAGACATTTTGACGGCACTGAACCTGAGGCGATGTGCTCATAGGATAAGCATCTTAAACGTCAAGTGTAATTGTTCCCTGGAAGTCCAAACAACCTCTTTAATTTGATTCTCCAACAACACTCACGGTGTTGCTGCCTCATGAATGTTTTTTTTGTGTGTACAACCAGCTGCCCATTCTATCAGGTGGCTATAACATTTGAAATGGCCGCTTCAGATGCGTGTGAATGCCTTCGAGTGTGTACGAAAGTATGAACACCATTTCTACAATCTATTGCGTTGAGACAATAAGCCCACAGAAGAGCACGAGCTCTTGTTGAGAATTTGGGAAGGCCAGTTCAGAACAGGTAGAAAGTGTCTGGCTTCAGGGACGACACACTGTGCTTTGTGTTTGTCCGAAGAATACCGAGACCTTTGCTCCACTGAATTAAAAAGGGTTCTAATGTCTGCATACAGCCTGGCTGCACTCAGCCCACTGGATCAATGGAAGTGCAAGAATAGAGACGCTGGACCTTCAGGCCTCCTGCGGGGACATGAAAACACAGCTTGACTGCAGCGAGGAGCTTGTTCATCTCCCTGTATCGGTGACACAAGTCCATCACTCACACACATCGCCTTGACCCTTATAGAACATGTCAAATGCGACAGAGGTCAAAGGTCAAGTGTGGCAGGTGTCAGTCCTGTTTGCCGGTGTGACACACTGCTACAGTATGTCAGCTCATAAATAGCCCGAGCTGTCTGCAGATTGCTCG
This sequence comes from Lycodopsis pacificus, assembly GCA_028022725.1. NCBI lineage: Eukaryota > Metazoa > Chordata > Actinopteri > Perciformes > Zoarcidae > Lycodopsis > Lycodopsis pacificus. The sequence goes on along the minus strand of CM051705.1, from coordinate 18,247,689 downwards.
GTTTTCCGTCACCGAGGACCCGAATAGATGCAGCAGGTCTTTCATCATGGTCTGCTGCGACTAAATCATTCCAATTCAGTACGGAGGCTTAAAGGGGACACATCACGCTCATGTTCAGGTTCATACTTGTATTCTGGGGTTCTAGTAGAACATGTTATATGATTTAATGTTGAAAGAAACATTATTTTTCTCATCCCGTCCATCTGAATATACCTGTAAAAAGTCTCTGTATGAAACGCTCCATTTTAGCGCCTGTCTCTTTAAATGGAAAAAAGTGTGTTCCCCACACACACACACACACACACACACACACACACACACACATTCACAGGTTACTCTGCGTCTCCCTAATCCTGTCAGTCCATTGGCCCGTTCCTCTCCACTGGAATGAAAAAGTACATCACCATAGAGACCGCATCAATGGCCTATTAGCATGAGAGGTGAGCTGAGGAGACGGGGAGAGGGAGAGTTTCAACGGATGGAGTGGGAAAAAAGAGATACTGAGGGAGTAAGGGAGCAAAAGAATGGTCTGCAGGGAAAGGGATGAATGAATGGAGAGTGTGTTTGAGAGCAGGGTGGACGGAGCGGGGGGGAGTGGGAAAGTTTAAAGAGATGTGATACATTGGCTCTTTCTCCGTTTAGTCAAGGAGGAGGGTTTATTGCCGTGGATAATTCTGCTACCCTTGTCCCTGCCTGTCCGTCTCACTTCACCGGCTCTACCGCTTTTAGCTGGAAATCTATCAGGGAGTCGGAAGCTGAAGATCTGTTTGAAATAGAAATGCCTCATCATTGTACACAAACCAGTGCCCCCCCACACACACCCTTGTTGAGTGTATTATTGGGTCAGACAAGGATTTCCTAGAAAAGCTTCCAATTCAAGGTGACGGTGCAATTTGTAAACGCTTAGTGAGGCGCTGAAAGCCTTCAGGGATCATCCCAGAGATGCATCAGATGAAGGTCTTACAATGTATGACTGTGGTCAATAGATTGCTTCGTTGGTACAGTGAATAACTCAAGAAATAGACAGTGAGGACAAGGCCAGGGCTCTGCTATCATGTCATGTGTTCATCGTGTTACAGGTTGTGAGGAGGATTCTTCTCACTTAAAGGGGACATGTTGACTTTCTCAGAGCTTGTGGACTTACATTTAGGTTTCTGGAGTGCTAACCAACCCACAAGCTGTGAAACAAGACGAGATGTATGTGGGCTGCCTCCATCAGAAAACATGGGATTCCAACGAACCAATCAGATGTGGCTCCTCTTCTTATGTCACCGTGCCAATCAGAGCAGACAGGGCTTTTTTTACGAGAAGGGCTCTTAAAGCAGCGAGTGAGTGTGTGACAATTCGTTGATATACTTATTTAATTTCCTGTAAATTCTTCACAATAAAAGGTAATTTTAAAGCTTTTATTATCAAGCAGCAAAATCAGTACATGTTGGCTTTACACCTGCAGCAAAGTGAAACAGGTACGCAGGACCGATATGGTTGTATGGTTAGAAGTACTGAGCAGCCCACTTGGAGGCTGGTCGGGCCCACTTTCATTCATCTCGGGCGCGACTCAGCGGGCTAAAAACTGGTAATGGGAACGCAAGTCAGTGAGAAGGGCCAATAGAAAAGCCCTAAAAATGATCACACTTATTCAATGTAATTTAACACACAGCAGCTCAGCTACGCTAGCCTGTCGATAGCCTGTTTTAAAGTCAACTAGCTTAACGCATAGCTTAAGAAAAACTTAAATCTTTCTCAAGTGTTATTAATATATCAAAAACTGCTGATTTGTATGGCTAGTGGTGGGCTGATCAGTTGATTCATTGATTAGTCAAACTAACAACAACATATTGGTTTTTGGCAGTTGTGCAAAAATGCCAGAGCCTTACAGTACACAGTGCTGTCACAGCCTGACTGGTTAAACCTGCTGAAAGTGTGTGTGTGTGTGTGTGTGTGTGTGTGTGTGTGTGTGTGTGTGTGTGTGTGTGAGAGAGAGAGTAAGTATGCCGGAGTGTGTGTACATGAAAAACATAACATCACAGACCCGCCAGCACGGCGACTGCTGACTTTGCAAACGTTAGCTGTGTTTGGGAGCGACGCTCCGTTGCTACAATAAGCTCCCTGACTCCCATCCATCAAACGGCAGTGTGGTTTCATGTGGACACACACATACGCACGCGCACGCACGCACACGCACACGCACACGCACACGCACACACACACGAGGGTGAAAGAGGGATGGAAAGGGACTGAATAATCCAAAATGAATTCCTGTCAACAACAACAACAACAACAACAACAGTAATCCATTTTTCCATGATGTGACAGCATTAGGATTTACTACTGGACCGGACTTTTGCCGTCTCCCGTGAATGAGATGCTAAATCATTTCATTGAGACGTCTCGGCACAAGAACCGCAAACCAAGCGAGGCGGCCCCTCGGCGGAGCTCTCTGCAGGGGGCCGAACCCGAGCTGGGGGAGGGTCGACTCGAGCGGTGGAAGATAAACCTCGGGGTGATGGTGGTTGCTTGTGAGACGAGAAACAATGAAAGTCCCGGTCATCACAGTGAAGAGGTGTGAACTGTACGTTTCACCTGATACACTACATCACGACAGCGAGTCAGCTCTTCTTGTTACACGCAAACAGGCTTTTCAAAACAAACCCCCAACGTAGGTTTACCCGGTTTATAGGTTTACGTACGCAACAAAACCACTTGGTTAGGCTTAGGAGAGAGATCGTGGTTGGGGTTAAAATAAGTACGATTGTTACACAACTGGCATTAGCAAAGTATGAAAGTTACGTAACAAAATGTGGACTTACTCGATTATAATGAGGACGGGTTTACACTGGAGTTAGTTGAAAGCCTGGTGCGTCTCAGGCTACATCACCACTGATACGTTTTCATTTTTAAACGAAAGAAAAAGCTTGCAGACAGAATTTAACTGCACAGCTGCTGGCACAGACTACAAGGTCAGCAATGCCTGCGATTGGTCATCCATGTTGAATTGGCCACTGGCAGTCCCTCTGTGATCAAAGTTGATGTTTGTTTACAGGGAAGGACACGTCGTGACTGATAAGACCCAGTCGACTCGCGAGCGTGGGTGTCTTTGTCACCGCTGTCAAAGGCCTTCCGTTTCTGCCCGTCCAGACTTAAACGCAACCCTGACGTTTTCGGCGTAAGCAGCATTTTCAAACGTCTCTGTTTCAGGGGTTCTAAATTGCCAGAGTCGTGTGGACGCTGGCCGTGAGCGACGTAGCGAAAGCAAAAAGGTACCAGTGTGGATGTAGCCTCTTACAGAGGCCGAAGGGTGCCTCGGTATCAGACGGCGATGCTGACCGAGCGTCTGTATTTGACGAGTTGTTTTATCGCACAACGAAACCTAAAAGATAAGACACTGTATGCATGTAAGGAGCGGAAACTGCATATATCCTATGAATGTGGACATTTATTTCCAGGTAATCAGGTAATGCATGCACCATGGAAAAACTACAGCTACTTCCACGAGCCCACAAGCACTGGTCTGACTATGCAACTGACTGCTGCACTGTTTGAGTGATCTGTCCGACACCAGAGGCTCACAAAGCTTATTTGAATGCACATACGGTCTCATGCCAATGAGATCTGGACAAGCCATCTCTCTCACCAAACCCTATTATTCCTTTTGTTAAATCAAAATTAGCAGCATTCATAAGAAGTGGTTTGAGCTGCTCGCCATCTTCTTCCTCTCTCTCTTTCTCCCCGTTTCTCTTTGAGACACAAAAGGCGTCTCCCGCTAGATAACAGAAGCCTTCATTATGTTCTTCCTGAAGGAATCCTCAGCGTTAACGCTTCTGCTGACAACTGACTTCAGGCACACGAGTAGCAACTTTCGACAATAACGATACGTTTTCAGTCAGTGATATGCAGGAAAATGCTGAGCTTCTGGTGGCGTGAGGGTCACTTGCAGTGACGCACTCATGTCAGATAGCATGATGTCATTTCCTTTTCATCCTGTCTGCGTACAGGGATGACCTCTGTACCCTCACAGCCCATTCCTCCTGAAGAAAGTCGTTTAGGTTCATCAGAGGATGATGAGGACCCGCTCAGGCTTACTCTCTTTAAAAACCTTCCCTCTGGCATCCTCTCATAAAGAAAGAGTCGAAACATACAAGTTGAAGCTCTTCAAAAAAAAAAAAAATGTGGATCAACTCAATAGAAGTGGAAGAAACCGCCTCAATATGTTGGTTGGTGCCGAGCGGCGGTTCGTTTAACAGTAATAAATAAAGTTATCTATATGGTTAATAAGCGAGCATCCAACGCTGTTTAAGTCCTAATTCTACTGTATATCACGTCGTAAATGGTCCCATCGTCCTAAGTTGTAGCACGTGAGTATTTGCTTTGGAATGCCAGAATAAAACCAACTGAATATGAAGAAAAAGAAAGTTGGAAAGGGGTCCGTGACTTACAGGCTTACTGTGGTTCGGTAAATCTAGTAATTGGCTGAACAGCATATCCTCATAAACGGTTAGCGCGATGACTTGCGAAAAGCTTTTCCACGAATCCAGCCACACGAGTGACTTTCTGCTGTGAGAAAGTAAAGACGGAGAGGATGAGAGAACGACTGCAGAAGGCGGAGCGGTGGCGGAGAAGCAGTCGGGAAGCAGTTTCACAATTGACATGTCGGGCGTTTAGCCGACAGCAAACAGTCAGCGGTGCACACCTGCATCAATCATCTTTGGTCCTTTTTATTATAGCTGGCGGTTTTGTAACTTTCCTTTCAGTCACGCTTTACAACGATTAGAGAACGTGCTTCACCAAACACTATTATTGATAATAACCATGAGAGAATGCTCCACTGTTATGAACAAGGAATTATCCTCAGGCCTTCAACTCAAGTCACACGCTGGAGAAAAGCTTTCATTGTTTCCTAATGAAAACGTTTTTGCTTATATTGCAGGCGTCTTGTTTTCTACTGATGAAAAAAGACATGACTTCTGTGGTTCATGGTGGTGTGATTGGGTCCAGATGAGAGCACACACACAATAAATGCCTTGGGGGGGGGGGGGGGTCATTAAAGTTACTGGCAGGCTGTAAGGGGTCGTGTCCACCAAAGCGTTGTTTTTCCTGAAGCCAGCGCATTTGTGTTTGCAATGGGAGCGCCGCATATTTACACGATGCGCCTCTGCTGCACTGAGTGCTGGACGAATTTGCGTTGTTTTTTTTTCTGGCAGCAGAGAGTTGGTACATGTTCAACTTTGGGTAAAACTTTTCACAGTGAAGGAGGGGAGGGACATAAAAAAAGCCCACCGCAAAGACCTGACTTGCATTGTATAATGAGTGTGTTGAGTATGTATTTGAGTGTGCTGCACCTCAGCACTCCTAATCGCTCCCAGCTGGGCGTCTAGAAGCGCTGGGGAAAGACGCTCCTGTGGACACGACCCCTAAAGGGCACGAGTGTATGGAAGAGTATAAGGGCCCAGCATGAAGGGACACAAAGAGAGGAAATGATTTATCTTACATTTCAAGAATAAAGACTTCCTCCTCATCAGATTCCAGTGAGTCATTGAGGCTCAACCACAGCAGTGACTGGCTGCAACGTAATGCAGCAGCTAACGAAGCACACATCAAAGTGCTCAGAGGAAACGTTTGGCATCTCATTTTTTAAAGGATGCTTTCTTTTTCTTTCTTTTGTTTTACAGTATGGGATTAGAGTTACATAAGTACATGATTGACAAAATAAAAGCTCTTTTTAGCGGCTGAAAGCTGCATGTTACGTGTCCTGGTGAGGATATACTGGTGGAAGTCTTGGCAAACAGCAGATAAGAGTGAAACTGCAGCCTGTGTTTGTGAGATTTACTCGCAGAGTAAAGACAACAGAGTTTCAGCCGAAGCGTCGGCAGAAGAAACAAACAGCTCGACCTCCTCCCCGCCTGGCTTTCCCTTCGCTTTGCATTTTCTCAATTACTGAAAATATTTGTGGAAGTCACAGCGTGCAGCCTCCCATCCCTCCCTCCTCTATTATAAAACCCATCACTCATCACTGCCTCCCGTCCTGAGCCACGAACACACTGTTTCTGATGGTGTTGATGGGAACCGTGAATTCCTTTAGACAGGATTCATGACCGTCAGTGATGTATACGTGCAAGTAGGGATGAGTATCGTTAGGATTCCATCAATACTGGAACTCTTATCCATACTGCTTATCGGTTCAGTCCTGCCAGCTCAGCCAGAGGGAGTGTCTAACGTGCATGCTCTTGGATCTTTGAGTCCAAAGTGATATCGATACCTGGAGGACACAAAACTCAACCGTTCGCATTAGAAGCCCTTTTTGATAATGGGTTTAGAATTATTATTACGAGCAGTTTTCGTAGGCCCCTCGCACCTTTGGCCCTTGTATATATGTAACCTTTGTCCCTCCCCCCCGTTCTGCAATATCTTCCTCACCCGCCGCCATATAAACAGATAGCGATACATCCACAGTGTACTAATATCTACAGCCTGGCTCTACTCTCAACAGGACTCTAGTGTGCATGCTCTCTGGGCCCAGAAACACCAAAGACAGAGGGAGACGGATTTTTCACTTCTCTTGACTCTTATTCATGGCCAATACTTCACTGACAGAGTCCTCACTCCGGTCATTTTTTAACGTTTCTCTCTCTAACGAACCATCTTCGGCCGAGTGAACAGATTGAAATGCACGTTTCATATTGCAGTTCGGCTATGGGGCCACACAAATGCACCTTTTAAAATCTCAAAAGCAGAAGCCTGGGAACAGCATTGGACCTTTTGGTTTTCATGGGGGGGGGGGGGGGGGGGGGGGACTTGCTGTGTTTGAAGGGAGTGCATTGGTACGCTCTGGCTCTGAGCCTGGTCCATCAACAGAGAAGGAAACGGCAGAGCCAGTAGAACGACCGTGTTAATATTCAGACAGAGCTGCTAAGACACGCTCAAGCCTTTCTCTCTCTCTCTGTGTGTGTGTGTGTGTGTGTGTGTGTGTGTGTGTGTGTGTGTGTGTGTGTGTGTGTGTGTGTGTGTGTGTGTGTGTGTGTGTGTGTTCTCCTCTGCAGTACTGTCTGCCAGTGACAGTGGTGCTAGATTCTCCAGTGGAGATTTTGTAACAATGAGAGCTGTTGCTTTGAGCCTCTTTTCAGTGTTGGACCAGCATACCGATAACGCTGTGGAAGTTCCCCACACCCACACACACACACACACACACACACGTCATAACTGCTGTCAGAGCCCAAATAAACTGGCCGTGTTTGCGGTGCGAAACAATAGCTGCGACCCATCTGTTAGCGTGGGCGTGAGAAACACGGTGAGCACGGAGAAGAAGGAGCGATGAGGGGAGGAGAATAGGACGGAGGGACGACATGGGACAGGACGACGGGAAAGAGACGCCGACATCGAAGGGGGGGGGGGGGGCAGAAGTGAGAGACTGAGCAGCTGATGTATTTTACAAACTGGTTCTCTTGTCAAAGATCTGCTAAAGAGCTGACAATGCATCCTGCTATTGCTCAGCGTACACACACACACACACATTTTAATGAGGACAAATAACACAAGCACAAAAAAAAAAGAAAAAAAAAAAAATCAGCTTTCATCATGTGTGATAGAGTGGGTAAAAAGCTGCCTCAGCACATAAGTGGACACACTTTCTGCCGATGTGAAGAGAGCGGAGTCAGTTTAGCTGAATTCAGACAGCAATTAAAGAAGACAGCTGAAGCTCCGTCTGTCTCAGAGTTGTTAAACATCACGACGGAGTAGAAACAAAGCTGATGTTTTCAAAAGTTTGCATCAAATGTCCTTCAGGATTTTAAGGGAACACAAACGGAAAATAGAAGAACTCCAGAACTTGATGAAGATGGAAAAATGACAGAGGACAAAAGGAGGAGAGAGAGCGACGAGCTGAGGGCCTTTTTCGCTTTATCTTGAGCTGATAAGACCAGACTTGGCTCACACTGCTCTGGGTCGGTCACACACACACACACACACACACACACACACACACACACACACACACACACACACACACACACACACACACACACACACACACTTTTCTTGAGAGGATAAGTTATTCGATTCTTCAGATGTCATGAAAAGTCCCAACAGTGTGTTGATTCTTGCTGCAGCACTCAAGCCCGGCCACAAATATATACTGTATATCATTTCATGTCGAGAAAACAGAACAGCAGTCCTTAAAACAGCTGGGCATTGTAGTTTTTAGCAAAAGTTTTGTACGTTAGGAGGAAAATAGCTAATTTGCATGGGGACTAGTTTCCGCAGCGGATTAACACGAGAAACGATTCGTCAATGAACGGATTAGTCGATCGACAGAATAGTTGTATTAATCTATTTTGTTAAGCGAAAATGTGTGACGTCTTCTATAGTATGCAGAATATCTGAGAGTTGTGGACGAAGTACACTTGTTTCCTGACATTTTGTCGACTGAACGCTGAATTTACAGCTAGAGATTGAATACTATCTCTCTGGCTACGTTGCTAAAACTGTGTGGAAACAATTAGTTTAAAAAAAAACAACAGCTGCCCAGCCCCTCCCATCGGGACGGCCACATGCAGAAGTCGTGTGCTTGTAAACACCGCGGCAGAAACACATGCACAGAACTGTTGTTGCTACAGCTGTTCTGCTAACATGCTAACAGACAAACAGTCCAAAACCCACAGCTATTTGATTAAATATCATATTTAAGCTACACTTCCACCACCTGAAGACGCATGCAAACAACCAGACGAAGAGCGGCACCATCACACATCATAGGTAAGTCTCTTAACGGGAAAGGTACGGATGGACTGACTGATTTGTACAGATTGCAACGTGTGACCTCTCGACACTGAGCGGAGACAACGACCCGGAGGAGGAAGAGGGGAAAGGACAGACAGCTGCTGTGGGAGAAGGGACAGACGCAGAGTCGGCCACCTGTCTCTCCTCTTCGGCCACATTTACACCCAGAAAGTCCGCTTCTCTTCAACCCAGAACCGGAGTACAGAGCCTGGCTGAGCCTGTCTCACTGGCCTCAGACAGACAGACACACACACACACACACACAGGCTGGCAGGGCATCGGGCATTAGGTTGGCAGAGGCATTACAGCGTGCCTCATAAGCCTCTTCCAGTTTTTTACTACCAAAGACATCTGCTGCCTGAGGTGACACGTGTGGATGCAGCACTTACGCTGATAAAACAGCACGGCCGACAGCGCCGCTGGGAACGTGATCTGCACCAACGCGATACGGTCACAGCGGAGAAGCAGAAAGACTACAGTAGACTTGAACCGGTGAGGTCATTCGGCTCCTTCAGCACAAATCACTGCCAATTAAAGTTGGGAACTATTTTTATATTGCCCTCTGGTTAGGGTTTGATTTGTATATATGTATGTATGTATGTATGTATGTATGTATGTATGTATGTATGTATGTATGTATGTATGTATGTATGCATGTATGTATGCATGCATGTGTATATATATATATATAGCATGTTGACTTTGCTACTGTGCTAAATAATAAATGACATTTTAATATTGCACTTTTATGAAGCTGGGAGACTTGCGAGGGAATAAGATTAACGGTCTCAGTGAATTGGTTTGAACGACTTTTAAAATGCTTGTTTTCTGAATGGAGTTCGGATCGATCGGTGCTAAGCTATGCTAACATTGTAGCGTAAATATGGCAGCGACGTTATTGTTTATACATAGACTGTCTATGGTTAATACACACATACTGCATATACACAGAGATCTTCCCAAAATAAATGCTCCTATACTTCCCAAAATGCCCTCCTGTAGCATCTTTATTGCCACCGTTTTTATGTTCCAAATCGCATACTTTTTCCCTTTTAGCAGCTGCCCCGACAAACTACGTACTGCCACATGCAGCATGCATTCAATTAGGGAATAACAATGCACCTTGAACTTTGACCTCTTGCTGCATATATCAGAGGATTGTGGGTCAGCATAGCCAGAAAAGCATGCTGACTTGCATACTGCAAAAAATGCGACCAGATGCATGGGCAAGACAATTAACCCTAAAATGCTCCCGCAAGCTGTGCCTGTGGTGTGTGAATGGGTGAATGATGACACGTATTAGTATTAAAGGGTGTTGAGTGGTCGGAGGACCAGAAAATAACTATACAAGTACATTTACCATTTAGCTCCTGCAGCGTACTACACTGTCTGAGAAAACAGCTGCAGGAGCTTTTTCAATTCCTAGAAAGTGACTCAAGAGTTTCAGGAGTGAAACTGAAAAAAATATGCAGTAGTGCCCCTTTCAAAGGTCAGGTGTCATTCAGGTTAAATGCTATTTCATTGTCAAGCACATAAAATTGGATCGTCTTCACTAATTTCCACGCGCTTGAAGTGCGCTCAGTGCAGCTGCAGGAGACCAAATTAATGCGAGGATGGCTATTGGATTCTGAGAATATATATAAAGAAATGGCTGGATGGCCCTGCTGAAGTGTCCACGAGCAATAAGACCCTCCCCAGCAGCTCAGATATCAGATAGCGGTGACGGTGGAAGTGAAAAAACATGTGGCTGAACCGCTGGTATTGAAAGGTCGAGTGTGTAGGATCTAGCTGAAACTTCTCCCGTGTGCCAAGACCCCAACGTAATGAAAACACAATGATTCTTGTCTTCGGGGGATTACACACTAGAGAAAACATATCGTCACATTCCATCTATGCCACCACGTCCCCCGTTAATGCTACACACTGTACCTTTAAAAGACAGCGAGGTGAGGACTGTGGGCGTCCGTCCAGGCTCGCCTCTCTAATCCAAGGTGAGAACCAACAGTAACCATCCCCTGGTAAAAACAACAGCTAACACACACACAGCTCTGTGTGTGTGTGTGTGTGTGTGTGTGCGTGTGTGTGTGTGTGTTCTCGGGTGTCGACAGGTGATAAGCGGAATGCTTTCTGAGCAGCAGCTGTGTGACTGTGGGGCTGTCAGGGGCCCCGTGGAGAAAGACCTCTGAAAGTTTAATAAGTGTCTCGTTGCTGCAGGAGGAGCTGAAGGCCTCTGAAGCCGGCTGGCTGTCGGTCCTTCTGTTACCGCACGCTCCCTTCCTTCTGTGCAGCGGCGTGGCTCTCCGTTCACATCGAAGCCAGCCAACAGGTGGATGGAGGGATTACCCTCGGTGTGAGCGCTCCACACACGGTTTCACCCTTTTATTAGACAAATATTCAAATCAGACCAATCGGTCCGCAGATGACTTGATCAATCACGGATGCTTACAATGATAACTATTGAATCATACTAATTCATCAGAATATTGTTCACAATACAAAACATGCATTTAAGCACAGACACTGGGGCTGTGAGGGTTCATGTGTCTGTGCTGAACCACCACGGGACGGAGGCCAGAGTTTGACGATTGACGTGCGAGTCACTCACACTGAGACGAGAGCAGACAAGCGGGTTCACCGTCAGCTACAACGGCAACGGAGAAAGAGTTGTGTAAAAAAAGACGAGGGCAGTGCGTCACTTTTGCTCCCCCACCCAACATCCATGAAAATCACCCAGGGCCAGGTGTGCTGGTCACCGGGACGAGGACGCAGGAGGAGTGTGTCTGTCTTCAACACATACTACTGTCGGTTTAAAATACATGCAAAAGAAAGATCCTCGTACATTTGTTTTCCTTTTCAACCCCCGCTCTGAGCAGAGAGGGGCCAGACAGGACCACCTCATCAGATCAGATCACACACACACACACACACACACACACACACACACACACACACACACACACACACACACACACACACACACACACACACACACACACACACACACACACACACACACACACACACACACACACACACACTTGGAGCTGACGCAGTCGGTGCAAATATAACTCGCTGATGATGTTTACTGTGTCGAAGGTCACGTAGCACTCACACAGCCCCAGTGGACGACAGATCGGTTATTTCTGTCGAGCAGTCAGAAAAATAAAAGAGATGGTAAACAACGATTGAGGCTAACCACGTGGGAAAGGTTGACGAGATAAAAGAAGGTGGTACCAAACTGAAGGACAGCAATCCAGCGTGTGTGTGTGTGTGTGTGTGCGCGCATTAACATTTTTCACTTCCCCAGCCAATAATCAGGATGGATTTATGATTTGAAATGCTGCATCACAAACCTAAATCGGTAAAAGAAATGCGCTGAAGATGAACACAGAGCTGCTGGGTGCACACGCTGAGGCCTTATCCAGCCAGAATGAATTATTCAGCGCACACACACACACACACACACACACACCTGTTCTCACGCTGCAACAGGAGCGCAATAAGAAGTAATTAGAAAACCTCCCTTTTACACCTTTTGCTCTTCTATTATCAGCATTTTCCCCTCACAAACACGGCTGTTTTGCCTTCTGAGATGTAATGAGCAAACTCAGGGGGAAAGGGATATTGGAGCCATACAAGCTAGAACTGCATATCAACTCTTTTCATTGTTTGAAAAGTTAAAAAGCAGTTTATGTCTGGCGTCCTCCCTGCCAGGCCTGGGTCCACCCCCCCAGCACAGCTGACCGCGGGGAGTTCATGAGTCGGATGATTCTCCCTGCCAGTGCACAGCCATTGTCCAGGGGAACAAAGCTGTCCGGGGTCGCATCATTATGGAGGCCGAATGAGGCTACGACGTGGATGACCTGTTTCACAGCTCGCTCTTCACACCCCTCCCTCCCTCCCCCGCCTGTCTTTTGCCTCCCATTCCTTCCTCCTGGAGCTGAGACTCTTGTTTCTCCTCTCTGCTCATTCACCATCTAGCGAGGCTACAAGTGGCTGGACAAAGGGTGTCAATTTGGCGGCTATGTGTTGCCGGGACGACCACTCTGATGACGGAACTATTTAAAAAGGAGGGGGGGGGGGGGGCTCAGGTTGTCATGGAACTAAGCAGGCCCATCTGTGTGTGTGTGTGTGTGTGTGTGTGTGTGTGTGTGTGTGCGTGTGTGTTTTCTTACATGGCCTGAACTTTGTGACAATAACACCCCGTCATTTTAAAGGGTAATAGTCAAAGACTACAGTGGCTGCTGTTGTTCGTCCTGTGGGCAGCGGGGGGTTAATGGAGCTCTTAAGTTGCTGCAGAACCCGTTAAACAAACACCCCTGCTGGGATCAGTGCGGCATTATACTTTTATTTCACAGTTTGAAGTTATTATACAATGACTCCGCCATTCAGGAGTCACCCCGTTTTGTTCGGGGTGTGAACCCTTCAGCTTCACGCGCTGAAGCTTTGCATGCAGCCACAAAAGGCTAAAGCTAAGCTAGCTGCTGATGCTCTGTAAAAAAACTAAAAAGGTCTCATTTTCTGTCCACACATGTTCAGATCACAGACTGCATACAAAGATCTCAACTTCCTCCCGCTGTGCATAAATGAAGCCACAATATCCCGGGTACGAGAGCTGCAGTATCGACGCCCGCCCATACAATCAGCCGAGCCAATCACACGCCGAGCTCGTTAGCGCAAAGCACCTAGCTGCTGTGCTATAGCTGTTTGGCGAGAAAGACAACGACTCACCATAATATCTCACGACATAAATACATTCATGATCAAAGGGACGCATGTTCTCCAGGGCTGCTTTGATCCGGACCGTCTTGCCTGTAAATGATTAGCTACTGTATAAAAGGGAGTTGGAGGAGGAAGGTTGTCGGTTCGTGGCGTGGTGTTTAGGTGGAAAGGAAATCACTTCTTGAAGCACTTCAAGCTTAAAGCAGAGGTGAGAGGGAGAGATCTGGGCATGTTGATCGTGCTGTTATCTCGTGAAAAAGTGAATCTGCCTTTAGGGAATAGGATTGTGTGAGTTTTGCATCTGTGCAGTGACCTGACGGAGGAGTGAAGGAACAACAGTTCATCCCTTCAGCTCTGTTCAGTGTGTTGCTCACAGTCTCTGGACAGCCAAGCTACAGAGGGGAAAATGTGCAAAGAGAGAAATTGATTTTGAGCCGCTCAGCTGCTTGGTGCCTCAGCCACGTCCTCGGCTCCTTTGCAGCAGCGCTTCAACTGGAAGGATGCGCAGCCGTCGGGGACTTGGGGGACGGTGGGGGGCGCTGCAGTGTCGGCCCCCTGCACCTGGGGGTTTCACTGAGTCCTGAACAATCGATGGATCGATCAGTCAAACAGTGCGGCTTGGCTGTATGTTGCCGCAATGCATTGAAACAGGCAGAGGCCTATATTTCCAGTGTGTGAGTATCAAGTAACGTTTACAGAACACTTTTTAAAATCACAGCCCAGCCGGAAGGAAGAAGAAGTGAATGAGGGGCTGTTAACTATAGGAGGGAGCAATTTCATTAACAAAATTCATTGATTTAACCGTGCAACAACCTCAGAAAGGCTAAATAACAACGACATAAGGATGCGGTTTCAAAATAAAAGAATACATTTATTAAATCAGAGCTCTCACATAAGAACATTGTTTTAGCACTTTACAGTGAGAAACCTGCCCAAACGTCAGCAACAAAACATAAATATCGTTTGTAATGAGTTATTGAAGGAGGGTAACGGGATGAGGGTGCGGCGTGTAAAGAAGCTAAAAATCAATCTCCTCCGCTCTATTTCAGTACAGACAGCGCCGCACACACGGCGGGTTAAAAGCACAACTTTTGAGGATAAAACACAGAAAGGATTCAGGCTTTTATTTTGTAAAAATGTTGTATCTCTATCACTGACTCACTTACATTTACACTCAATGAAGAAGCTCAGAGAAGAGGTGATGTGCTTCCCCTCTTCCAGTGTGTGTGTGGGGGGGAAGGACCTTGAACACACAGATGTAAGTTGTACATGGTACATGGAGCTGGGGAGGCTTTAAGAAGACAATAAAAAATATACACAGAGGTCTCAAAACCCAGTGGCTGTTTGGTCAAAAATCGGAGATTAAGAAACGCTGCAAATTGAATCCAGGAGGTTGTCCAGATTGTGATGAATACATTTCTTATGGGCTTCCTTCATAGGTTGGCTGGGCTCAGCCTTAGAGATAGGGGGAGGAGCTCAGACGTCCGGAGGGAGCTCGGAGTAGAGCTGCTCCCTGACATCGAATGGGGTCGGCTGAGTAAGTTCGGGCATCTGATCCCTCCCTTTGGAGGTGATGTCAGTGGCAAGGTGGTGAGGAGAACGCCTCGCAGTGTTGAACACACAACCCTCCTGTCCGCCACACACACGCTGACGGAAGTATCTAGAGCTCAGCAAACACCCAACACTATCAGCACTCGTAGTCTGGGACACTTACAAGTACGCACCAACACCGCTCAAATGAACACTTCACTGCGCTAGAGCCAGTAAAAAAGGACCTATTTTGGTCGGTTGTTGAGACAGACACAGTTTCATTGGTACTGCCAACGTGCTGGGAGTCTATTATTAGTAATCATGGCACTACGGTTGCGATATGAAAACATAAAACAAGTGTGTGGGTGTAAGCTGGTGCTAATCCGGGATCACACCTTCCCTTTCTGCTGTTTGATGGAAGTGACCCGAGAGCAGGAGCGAGTTGGCCTCCCTCAGGTCAGTTCAACCCCCCCCCCCCCAAAGAAGGTGTCACATATTTGCTGGACAGGCTCAGGGCACAAATATCATCTTAAACAGAGCTGAAAGGTCTGTTTAAGCTTTTGATGGGGGAATTCCTCAAGCACGCACCGGATCAACACTGACCTTCGGGGGAAGGGGCCGTGACATGACTGATCCACATTCAATATCCTTGTTGAGGTCATTATAAAGTGTTTTCTCTGTCAACCACAGCACTGCCCTGCTGTTACAACAAAAGAAGAAGACTTTAGTGTTTAGTTATTACTAGGGCTGGGACCATATGCTTATCTTCAGACTCCAAAATCTACCAATTGCCAATTTTTAAGACTTGCAATTCAACATTTGGATTTATTGCACATTTTTTTGACACTTGATCGTGAGAAAAGTTGAATCACACACTTCTACAGACATTTGCTTTAGGAATTCTCTCAAATCGACACAGTATGTGTATGTAGACAGAGATGAAGTCAACTCTGTCGGTCATTGTCAGGATTTTTTAAATCACTCGCAACATATTTACAACATACTTCTGGTGAATATGATCAAATGAATCTCCTTTCCATAAATGTTTTTGTATGTACCAGATTATGTTTATTAACACCTTATTGTATCGTTCCACTAGCCCCACCATGTCTGTCTCTAGCTCTCCCCCGTCAGCATGACAGAGTTTACTTTAAGCCTCGTCTAGCTCTGCTTTTCCTGTGTTTCCATACTTCACTGTATGTGCAGTAGGTGTAGTTTTACACACAATTGAATTTGAATTATATCGCATGAGACTTAAAAAAAAAAAAAGTCAATAAAAGTAGTTTTTACATTTGGGGAAAAAAAGAGAGTAGTCAAATGAAATCTGTACTTGGTATCAGAATTGTTACCGGGAGCCGTTAAGTCAGATCGGTACAGTCGTACTTATAATGTCGACGACGTAAAGACGAGGTGGCGTCATGCTGTCTGTGCGGCCTGCTGCAGCACAGACAGCGTGGGTGCATTCGCTGCCAGCGGCCCCCAAACACAGGAACAATTAAACCCCAAATTACACACCATGAGGTCGGCAACACACCATGCGACAGACAGAATAGAGGGCAGTTACTCAACCTGGTCTGTAATATCCCCCTGAGTGTCTATGTAGTGACCCGTGTTCTATCCTTCAACATGACTAAACAAGGGCACACACACACGCACACACACACACACACACACACACACACACACACACACACACACACACACACACGGGTGGTGGTGGCGGCCTAGAGATTAGAGAAGTGAGCTTGTGACAGGGGGTTTGCTGGTTTAATCACCGGGTCAACTGGGACACTAGAGTGCGATTCAAATTCGCTCCCTTCGTAGCTACTGTTGGGACGTCCTTGAGCAAGGCACTTAACCTTCAGCTGCACTTCACGGCACGTGACTTCAGCTGGTCTTTACCATCTAATCACGTAGAAATACATACTCAAATCTGGTCATATTGTGACCGCAGTGATGACTGCTGCTCGTGGCTACACTCGGAGCTCAAAGTCTCGTCTTTCACTCGAGTGAATCAGCAATAATCCGGAGGGAGAGCTGCGTCTGCCACAGGCTGCGGTTACTTCCCTCCTTGGGGTGACTTTACCTCCGCAAACAGCCAGTCAGCAGGCGGCCGAAACGAGAGACGTGAGGGACGGCCGGGGAACGGATGGAAATAATAATGCAAAAAGAGCTGGTCGGGAGTAAGAAGCGGCCCTTTTTTGGAGCAGATTTGGGGGGGGGGGGGAGGGAGAGAGGGAGAGAGTGAGATTAGGCGAGATTGGCGGAGAGAGGTGCACAGGGAGGAGAGAGGGAGCGAGGGCGATAAGGAGAGCGAGGAGCCAGACGCGATCAGAATCTTCCCAAAAACTTCAAAAGGGAGAAACTGGTGGCGCACAATAACGTCCTTCTCCCGTCCTAATTCGCTCGCACGCTCAACGTTTTATAGCTCAATCCACCTTGAGATGCCTTCAGGAGAGCAGAACAGTGAGTAAGGGAGCGATGGCGTGGGTTAATAGTCAATAAATGGAATCAAAATACAAATTTTTAGAGCACTTTCAAAGCTCAAAGTGACAAAGGTAATAAAAGGACAGTAGATTCACAATTTTCTTTTAATAATAAAAATTAGATTGTGTGTGTGTGTATATATATATACATATACATATACATGGCTGCAACCCCCGATGTGTAGTGAAAGAGCATCGTATTACATTAGACAGATTAATCGATTGTCAAAATATTAGTTAGTTGCAGCTGTACTGTACGTAATAGTTCATTCAAAAGGTTTTGAACCAAAATGGTTTATAAATGTTGATGGAAAGTTCCATGACGTATCGTAGAATGATGCATAATACTGGCCGGTTGTATTGCGCAAGTGTATATGGAAGTAGCCATGTTGACAATTCACACATGCACTCTTTGTCTTCATCAAACGACGTGTCATGTATCCACGTCTCTGGACAGCCTTGGGAACAGTTTCCTGCGTCTGCTCCACTAAGCTTATGATCAGTCTGTGTGACAAGAGGAGAAGCAGACAATACTTGACTGCAGGGTTCGCCATCAGTCCCATTGATTCAGCTCCACAATAACACAATAGGACAAAGCAAGTACTGTTAATGAGTGACTCTTCAACAAAGACCATTGAGATTGACTGAGAATTATGTCTGTGTGCTGGTGATGAAGTCATACTTCTGATGATACAGCAACATGAGCCATTAGTCTGTAAAGTAAAGAGGAGCGATACCATGACTCAGCTCCCCACTGACTCTTTCTCTGTCTAGACTCAATACAACTCAGCGACCGTACCTCAAGTCTTTAAATCAATCACATTTATTCCCATTTGATCTGAGCCTCTGGCTGACCTCATTAACACCTTAATGTAGATGAGATGACATAACTGGCCGCGGTATATTTGTAACCTCTAAGTGACCACACGGTGCAGCAGTTCTGGAATAAAAAAAACGTTCCCTCAGCTCCTGCCAGTCATCTTTGGCTTGAACCTGCAGCGGACGGCAGAAACCAGGCCTTTCAGCGGTTGTCAGGGCTCGTTACCGTGACGCTTAACAGCAACCCCCCGTCCCCCGTCCCCCCATCCCCCTAGCGGAGATAAGCAGACATCAGCACTACGTGCCACCTGACACGACGCAGGGAAACGAACTGGCCGCTACGTCGTTGGCCTCGCGGTTCAGGAATGTGCTCGCAGCATCCTTGACCTTAACATTTCTCTTCTAACTGAACAAACGTGCACTTATTTTGACAACCCAACTCTATTTTTGATTAAAAATAACACAAATATCTGTACTTATAGCAGCTTTAAAAAGGCATTCAGAATCGACATCAGTCGGTAACAGAAATAAAGTTAATTATGTGCGACTGCACACCGACGATCTAAACTAATACGACAGGGGTGGACGTGTCAGACACACACAGTCCTCCTGCTGGAGGGAGCATTCAGCCCACTGGCAACTTTGGTCAACTATTCTCATTATCAAAATAAGGAACATTTCAAAACACTTATGTATTACACTGTATGAACAATTTCCCACAAGGCAGCGAGTCACAACAGGCTATAAAACTGAAAAAGCATCTCTCATGCTCTGAAAACCAGAATAGAACGTGCATTAGGAGAGTTTCAATTAGTTCCACCTTGGCTAAATGCCAATGTGAGGGACAATTACTTCTCTAATTGTTTTATCCGGTTCAGATTTCCCATTTAACTGCTGCTTGACATCAGCGGGGGAAGTAGAGTTCGGTTGGTTCTCTTCCTCATCCTCGTGATCGGCACATCTGGGTGATGCTTGTTGGATGTGTTTCCACTCTTGCCCATTACGGTGGAGCAACGCCTGCAACACACCGTCCTCATATGCACAACTCTCTCCATGTTGCCAATGCTGACCGGAAACCTGCAGGCGGGTCCTCCAAGCACCACTTTCCAGTTATTGGACAGTTATACAACTAGAGATTGAGACCATAAACTCATGTTTACAATGTTTACTGAGGGAATAAATCAAGTGAGAAGTAGAGTCATTTTCTCATAGACTTCTATACAACCAGAGGAGTCGCCCCCTGCTGGACATTAGAGAGAATGCAACTTTTAAGGCACTTCCGCATTGGCTTCACTTTTCAGACTTCGGAGGTTGTCACATCGGCTGAGCTCCAGCACTGAACAGCCGGTGGACCAATAACTTAGGGTGGCAACCTCATGAGACACTAACACACAGCCACAAGTGTCCTGCATGAGTCAGCTCTGAGCAGCTGGGGCCGCCACTCACACACACACCTGTTGCACACACCGATACATCTCCACTGGTCCCTCATGTCTTCCATTGAATGACGGCGGGGACAACTTGCGTTTAAAAGCTACGGCACAGTCTTGTCTTGTCAACAACCAGTGATCGCGTCTTTAGTCCTGTCTGCTGCCGTCAGTGGTGAGCCGAAGTCCAACACTGGACCCAGTTCAAGAATAAATAATATAGAAAGTTGTTTAAAAAAAAAAACGTATGAGGAATAGGGGGAAGAAAATGAGAGAGATGAAAAGTTTGTGGTTTCCTTTCTCTTTGAAACAACCAAAGCTGTTGTTAACCAGCAGTTTGGCCAACAGAGAGATTCCAACAGCTGGAATCAATTAGGGGCTTTCTTAAAGGGGGACCGGCCAGCACCATCCACACTACATGTCTCACTTCTTATTAATACACACACAAAACGTTTGTTCGGAGATGGGAGTGTGTGTGTGTGGGGGGGGCCGAGATCCAACACATCCATAGAAGCTGATTTGGACAATTGAACTTTCTCCCCCGCACGCAGAGGGGGGAAGTATCCTGACAAAAGCTGCTGCACCGTTGGACATGTCGAGCGGAATCAAGCAAAACAACAGCCTCATCAGCAACCTCGGGTTGATTTTTTTTTTTCGAAACAAAACTAACACAAACAGCTTTCACCAGGTCGTCTCTGATAAACAAGGTGGTTTCTAGAACTTGACACCAAGGTGGTAACATAAACAGAGTGGTACTCCAAAGGCCTTTCTTAGTCCAATGTGCAACAGTAACACATTGGACTAGGAAATGTATCATGCAACTGACTCCAACGACCATAAAAAAGCAAAATGAAGTCAATCTGGACAATCTTTAATCGAAGTCATTACCAGTATCCTTCTGCCTTTAAGTACACTCAGCTTTGGGTCATTGTCGCACTTCAAAAGGACCCTACAGAGCCAGCATCATGTTCACCAGGTAAAAAGAAAGTCTCCATCCGTGTCACACAACAGCCTTTAAAGGGCAGCATGCGCGTGGGTGTCAAGAGGGTGCACCTCTTTGTGTCCCCACCCCCCCAAAGTACACCTCTGTCAAGAAGTGTCTGTGAGCGTGTTCTTCTCATTAGCACGGGTCTACTGTATGTTTAGAGAGGCTGCCCCCGCCCCCCCGTGTCATCCCCCCCAACTGACAAAAGCGCACGAGCTGCTTTGAGGACCGAGAAGCACCGACAAAACAAAGAGCATGTGTGTGTGTGTTTTATGACACTCGTAATGTGGCATCAAATAAATGCTTCCCCATCACCAGCGCTGAGAGATGAATCCCTCTCGTATGCAGTGTGGGAGTATAGCGGCAGGAACGACCGAGCGCCATTCCCAAACCCGTGCACGTCCACGAATGCAGCACACATTTTGGAGCCCCGTTGAGCGAGAAACACGTTGCGTGCCGCTCCGTCAATACAACGGAGCGGCGCCACTGTATGCGACATGTCAAGCAACATGTTTAGCTAACATCTCGGTTGTATTTTCCCTCGCGCTCCCGGGCGGCTCGAACTCCCCCCGACTTTCATCTCGTTATCCCCTCTGACATTATTTCACATTTAAGACCATTTGGGGAAGCTTCTTACCTCATGACGAAAGTGTCGCCGGGCCAAATATATCACAAAGTTCCTCAGGTATCAACGACGGGTGACTTGTAGTTTTTTTTCTCCCCAAAAGTTCACTGCTCTGTTCAAGGCTTACGGGCGACCAAATGAAAGGGGGTGCCGACGGAGTGACAAGCGGCTTCACAGTTTGCAGGCTATCCGGTAAAAAAAAGAAAAAAGTACACACAAAAAGAAAAGGTAAAAAAGAAAATTGGGATTTAAAAAAAAAAAAGACGAAACAGACGAGTCCTACATGGTCCAGAGCGTCGCGGCTCCGCTGGTGGTGAAGAGTCGCTGGGAGGAGGAAAGTGGAGAATCGCAGCGTTTCTGGCGCACTCGGGGTCGGCTGTGATGCGGCGCTGTGCGGCTCGGGTGCCGGTCTGCTGCCGCTGCCTGCTGGCTGCAACACGTTCTGCGTTCAGGGCCGCACTGGAACCTCCTACTTTGAAGTATCACAGTCACACAGCCGGGAAAAAAAAACGTTTTCTAATTCATAAACGTTAAAGTTACTTCTTTAATTATAGGAGGCACATTTTAGAGCTTATTTAGCAAGTGGGATGTTTCTTAGTTCAAAAGTCTCTGAGTAGTTCTGATAATATTCTCCTAGCAAAGTGAACAAATAGCTGAATGGTAAATTATTTGGACAGCGTGCAGCTTTGATATATATTGGAGTAATTTATGAAACAGAGACAGTATTAGGTTAATACAGCCTCTACTGCGCGTCACCTAAAATACTCATCTAAATGTTGGGTTATATAAAAACTATTTTGTGGGGCTTTCGTGTGCGCTGTATTTATGAGTCTTTTCTTTCCCACAGTACCTGAAGGCAGCAATTGACGCAACTTGTGGGACGTAGCACGTACAGGTTGCCCCTGACAACTGATTTGGCTCTCCTGCTGTCTGCCTGAGATGTTGAGATGGGACCAAAGTGGAACAGCATATTACTAAATATGCTGTTTGAAATAAATGAATACAGTACTCCTAAAATACATTTCAACTGTAAATAGTATTATTATTGTTAGTAGTAGTATTACTATTGTTATTATAATTATTTCATTATTAATTACATTTATGGTCACTATAAACTCTCTTGCAGTGCACAATCCACAGGTCGAAGTAAAAATACTGAAACTTTGATGAAGAATAACACCATATCACTATTGTGTTGTGATATGGTGGCTTTTGACAACTTTTGGATTTTGTAAGTTCAATGCAAATGAAAAAGGTCATGCCAAAGTAGGCTAACTATAACCTATTGTATTTATTTTTCATTTTTAAGTAAAGATATTTTCCATACAAGCAATAACAACAATGTGCAGCCCAGACCAAGAGCTGGTGTGAGACCCACAGACAGGACCTGGCACCCACTGTGTTATTTACTGGTGTGTGTGTGTGTGTGTGTGTGTGTGTGTGTGTGTGTGTGTGTGTGTGTGTGTGTGTGTGTGTGTGTGTGTTTACGTGTGTGTGTTTACGTGTGAGTGGGTGGAGGTGGAGGCACATATGACACGTGTCCATCGTGTAACATTACACATCATTAATGGGGGGGGGGGGGGTACTATTCTCCAACCCCTGGCTTATGTTATCTGGAGATGAGTACAATGCAAACAAATAAAAAAGGTAGAATGATTAGGAGAACGACACAAAGGTCCTCTCTGGCCTTGTAGTTGAATCCTGAAGGGAAGCATTAGCGTTGTTAGCCCTGCTGTTTGAAATGATGCCTCAGACCGTATCCTATCTGACTTGTAGACAGTAACAATAAAGACAATCCACAATAATAAAATAAACCCAAATATAACACAACTAAGCCCCCTATAAGCTACTCTGGATATATGCACTGACTGTTGTTATAGTTTTCTGACATTTTAAAAGAGGATTATGATCTTTAAAAAAAAAGAAAAAAAGAAAGGTGGAGGCAAAGCTTATATTTGAGCTCTTCTGCCTTTATGTAACGCTACTGCACTTTGGAACAAGGGTTCACCTCTGTGGAAAGGGCAGATCTGACCAAAACAACACCAGCACTTTGTAGGTTGCAATTCTACCTTTTTACTATAGGTTGTCAGAGGAGTGACTTCATGCAACAACCAAAAATCTGTCTAATTTCATTGAAATGCATTCTGAGGTCATATGGGAGTACTTTGAAGACGCGGACTCCTTCGTGTTCATGTTTGTGATCGTGGAATCTGAAGTGGATGCAGAAAGTCATGAGGCGCTGGAGGTGACCGAGCTGCAACTGACTCAGCTGGTGATGAATGATCCGTCAGCTGCGATCCGCCCACTCCTCACCAGCTCTGTTATTGTGATCCTCTAACACGCAGAAACCTCGTTAGATCTCTCCGCGATACGTTCACTGTGAAATCATCAGGAAGAGAAAATATGTTTTCATAAAACCTCCTAGTTCAGTCTTCTGAGTTCATCCAATATCGTTCAATTAAAAATAGAATACATCAACTTTGTCCGCCATCTAGTGTAGAAACGGTGGTATTACACAACCGGAGCGCTTCTTCTCAGAGCACTACCAGCGGCAAGAGGTACATGTAGCCTGCTTGAGTGCACTTGTAAGAAGTTTTGTGGTAGCCTACTTGTGCTTTGTTGTGCACTTTGAGATACTTTATACAGCCTACTCTCATATTTTTCCAAAGGGTGTTTCACTTGTTACTCAATTCAATTTATTTGACAGCTAGTTATGTTGCAGATTAAGATCTTATTTACAAAACATGTAAGGCGGATTAATGCCAGATACATTAAGCCACATTTCCACCACGTGCAGCAATGCTACTTACCTGCCAATGCAGCAAGGCTGGATTGATTGTATTATAATACTATTTTAATATCGTGCTTTTGCTAACTTTAGAATGATCTGAATACTTCCGCCATGACTGAGCACCACACACCCAACTCTGGTTCTAAATAAATGTGTTGAGACAAGAAGAAATTAAGGTTTGGAAATCTTTAATCTCAAAATAATTAATCAATCTGTCATAATCCGAGTTTTATGGACCATTCGCAGGGAGTTGGGAAATGCATCAGTTTTAAGGGCAACCACTAGAGGGCGACAAGTTGACTTTCCCACACAATTCAGTACAGGATTATTTCCGGGATCATGTCAAAACAAAGGCTCAGGGCCGTCTGGGCCGTCTGGACCATGGCTGAAAGCAAAGAGGCATTAGTTGCTATGCAGCTACGTAGCTTTAACGGGAACTTGTTGATTCAACCCAAGATGTATCACTACAATCAACTGAGAGCATCAGCTTTTTTACATAAAACAACATGGGGGAAGGGTTAGATGAAGCTGATGAATGGGAACTTCAGATTATTTTTGTCAGTGGGACTTTTTGTCATTTGTTATAATACATTTTAAACTTGGTTGGAGGGATTCAAAAAAAATAAAACATTGTTTAGTTAAATCAGCTTTCATTTTTTATGGTAATTATTTTATATAACTCAATAATACCACAAACTTCAGAAGTTATTCGTGCCTTTGTTTTGAAACAGCAACCCGGAAGTGGTTTCGGCTTCATATTCCCTTCCTTCTGATTGGCTGCGTTCACGCTGGTGCTGATGTGGTGTTCCGAAGTTAGCAAGCCTGGTCCAACGACTCTGACATATTCTTTGGTTTAATATTAACTTTGCTTTCTTAGAAAAAATACAAAAACATGCCGTACTTTCAGACTTGGGAGGAGTTCGCCCGCGCAGCAGAAAAACTGTATCTGACAGACCCCATGAAGGTGAAAACACTTTACCCCATAAGTGGGTTAGCATGCTAGCTGGTTAGCTCGTTAGCGACGTGAATGCGCCAGCTGCCGGTCTTGATGTTTCAGTTGTTCTTGTTTCCAGGTCCGTGTGGTTCTGAAGTACAGACACTGCGACGGTAACCTCTGCATCAAAGTGACCGACAACGCCGTGGTAAGTGACGTGAGGGAATAATGTTGAGTACTACATTATACCGAGTTCTGTTGGAGAGACTTACCAAACCTTCCCCTGCGTTCCGTACCTATTTTAATGTATCACTTAGCATTAACGTTAGAATGCTGGGGAAAAAACAGTGCGTGAAAGCTGAGGTGGGATTCTACTGACGTGTAATGTGGAAACGTAAGCTGTCAACAACTGTGAGGCTGTTACTTAGTACTTCAACATCCTCTTCTGTAGTGTTGTAATGATTGATGGAATCAACTACATTGATCAGCAGCATTACAACAATGCAGTGTGTCTACACACTAGTATTCATAAAGACAATGATCATGTTTGATAGGCGGGGCTCAACATCAACTATCAGGTGATTAGTAAGTGATTGCCAGGCTGACGTCAGCTTTTTGTTGCCTGATGTGCTTAAATGTGAGAGATTTTAGTTTATTTTAGTTCTCAGTTTTCCTCAATAATTTTCCTCAATGTAAAACAGGGTGCGTAATTAATATACAAATGGTAATTTCGTGGGTGAAGTATTCCTTTTAACAATGAACATTTGACATGCGTGTGTGTTGTACGTACTTTGCATTATCTTTGTCTGCTTCAGCTCAAAGATGCTTCACCTCCCAAGACGTCTCAAATGTCCTTTGTTTTTCGCGCAGGCTCCTCCTGATTCCACTCCTCCACTTTTTATCTCTGAAACAGATTCCTCGCACGGAGCGAACGCACGTGCAGCGTTGTCGCATGCTGTGTTGTCTGGTTCTGACCATAACGCCGATGTTTAAATATCACCAATGCAACACATTAAAAAATGTATTTATTTTACGGTGCATGTTTGGCCGTTTGCTGTCCTTACATTTGATATGATAAAAAGTGGCCAAGGCCAAGAATCCGTTGCCAATTTCTCAAAATGGTTGACAATGGCAACCCTTACTATCGAGCCCTGATAGATAAACCAAAGTATCGGACAAACCTGATGACGTCGTGAGTTTACCAGCGTCGATACCAATGCATCTGGTAGATGAAGATACTTCTTTCTCAGGGCAAATGAATGTTTCATATGTCATGGGGTTGTGTCGGTAGATGACTATCTTGGGGATCAACGATCGCCAATGTCAAGATATTTAGCTTGTTTTACCATTAATGTTTTCAATTATTATTGATCTAACAGTAATATTAGGATAAATGGAATTTGCCCCGTCATCGTTTCACGACGGAGTGCTCTGCATTTAACACGACACATGCGACACAGACACTCGCACCCCGTTGTCAACATTAGTTTTAACAAATAACTAGGTGTGTATCGGAACAGTTCAAAGCATTGCATTCATAACATTTACATTGAAATTATTATTATTGATGTACAGAAACATAGTCCACCTTTTATTCCCCTCTCTCTGTCACTCAAACACACAGCGAGCAAAGCAGCGTTCAGTAATTATATCCATATTTTTTCGGGGGTTTAGCCTTTCAATGACGTCAGACGTTCAAAGAGTCTTTCAAAAACCTCAAAAGCTTTGATTGTTCGAATCATCATTCATTGTGCCTGCTGCAGTGATTGCACAATAATCAGATGATTAAAGCAGCTTCATTTCAAACACTGACTTTAAAACAACTTGTTTAACACAAATATTGCTCATAAACTAGGCCATTCAGATTTGTTGACAAAGTGCAATTAAATCCCTAATGTCAGCAGACTATGGACAGTAGACATTGTTAGGCCTGCAGATGTAAACTGTCCTTTTCTGTAAAGAAATGGACAGGCTGTGACACCAGTAACAATAGTAATGTAATGGTAACTTACCCCTGCCCTCATGCTGTCTTTTGTCCGTCCCCGCAGTGTTTACAGTACAAGACGGACCAGGCCCAGGACGTGAAGAAGATCGAGAAGCTCCACGGAAAACTGATGCGACTCATGGTGTCCAAGGAGACGCACAGCGGGTCCATGGAGACGGACTAAAACGCTCTCCAGGCTCTGGCCTTGTAGAGCACCCGGACTGAGTTCAGTGGACACACTGGTTGTTGAGAGCGCAGTACCACCTGAGTGCAACGTGGAGTCCGAGAGATGTGAATGTGGTGGGATTGATCTGGCTGCCTACACTGATCTAATGCAGTCAGGGACGCGTCGTATATATACTGTACATATTTTATTCTCAGGATTTTTTATGATGCGTTCTTCATAAACGATCCAGTCATCCTTCCTTTTACTTATCGGGTATTGTGATCTCATCCCTGATGGTATTGCTATAAAGTATGGTCAGTGTAGGCTGCTGGGACATTTTAGGAAATGTAGAGGCGGGAAGAGGAGAGAGGTTCGGTTAATGTGGGACAAAGTGTCCAAAAATTACAAATCCTCTGCTGCAGTGTAAGCAGCTTTGGCACATTGATTTTATTTTTTTCTAAATTTTTGACCAGAGCTTGTTTATTTTCAGTTTTAAAGAGGACTACAGGACGGGCAATGAAGACATTGCATGTTTTTCTTTCTATTCACATCTCTGTAGCTGTCAGTTTCAGCACAGAGTTTTATCTTGTTTTTTTCATCATGGACTTGTGCCACATGAATGAAGCAGGACCTTCTGATTTCCGAACGACAGTGTGGAGGACACCCCCCCCCCCCCCCCCCATACGCACCTCCAAATGCCATTTTATCGTCTGAGAATCATACGTTGCATGTTCAATAAATGTTTATTTGCCCCAGTACAGCCAGTGTCTCTCCTGTATTCATCTTGTGTTGGTGTTTTATACAACGCGATGTCTGCATGTTTTCAATGGCCCTGTTCCCACTTCCTACCTCCCACTTGTGGCTCCTTTGCGAGGACCACACACCGAACTTTGAACTTGAATTTTGAGCTCAACTACATACCAGTAAAGTTTCGTGACTGCACCTTGCACGGTTGTGACATTATCGCGGTGACACAATTTGTCCCCAGAGAGATGGAAACAAACGCATGGCAAATATCTCAAAACAGCTCCTGTTGTAACTCTTGCTGCAGAAGGGGCCACTTCCAAAATATACCCGTGTCTAGCTGAGGACAGTTAATTTGATTGTAACTGTGGGTGTGTATCTATACATACGCATACATAAGATAAGAGACTTTATTGTCCCAAAGGAAATTTGTCTTGGAAACATGCATACAGTGTCTGCTGTTAAAAAACAATACAATATACATTTCACACTGCCCATTGTATAACGCACCAGTAGTATATAGTTAAGATATTAAAAATCTGTGTTCCAGGGTTAAGCTCTGGCTAGCTTTCCATTTAGGGCTTTGATGGACAAGGGGACAAAAGAGTTGTTAAAGCGGTTGAGCTGCACTGGGGGGCTCTGAAGCGTCTGCCTGAGGGGAGAAGCTGGTATTCAGGGTGGAGGATATGAGTGGGGTCTGAAATGATCTTCTGGGCCTGTCTGATGATAGTTGCATCAAAGACGGCCTGGAGTGTGGGATGCTGTCTGACTCCCATGAGTTTCACGGCTCTTTGTGTTAGCCGGGTGATCTGGGCTTTCAGCTGCACACTGAGGTTGCGGAAGTGTAGCTGCTGTTGAACCCTACACACACATATATATATTTGTATATTTGTGTATATATGTATATTTGTGTATATTTGTGTGTGCATCTCCATGCTTCAAAAAATGTCCACTTCTTATGATCGCTTCTTCATACTACATGTCCCATCATGCACCGCCACTTTTTCCACAGTTTTTTCACTTGTTATCCTCACGTTTTTGCTTCACACGCTTAAAGTGTAAACGGCAAAAACACTCGTATGAACATTTGTCCATCCAGCTGCACACAGAAGTCAGTCCAAGTTTAAAAACGTGATTTTAAGAGCGTAAGCTAACGTTAGTGAAACGGGTAGGAGGGACCGGACGGGTCCGGTACACCGTGAGTCCAGCAGAGCGGACTGAAGTCCAACACGCCTCACACTCCGCCGTGCTACGAGGTTCACGAGCAGGTAAAACCGTTTAAAACTACTTCTGGTGACATTGTAGCGACTTCAAGTCTTCAGACTCGTTGGCGACCCGCATCTGAAATAGTGATTTGTTTTCACCAAGTTATAGAAAAGTTGCATGTGACGTTGAGTTAATGCAACGTTACATTACAGCCTCGAAGTAACGTGACAGTTTACTTCAGAGTGCGGAGGAAGAATGTGGACTTTCGTAGTAAACAGTTTGTTCTATATTAAGTTAGTTAAATGAAGTGAACTTCTCGCTGTATGGCTGCTATTCACGTTAGCTAATGTTAGCAACAACACAAAGTGGCATTATTGACTAATGCAGCCTCGTTCCTGCTGTTGCTATCAGACTGCAGCACACACACGTGTTCGCCTGCTGGTGACACGTGAGTGAGGCGTCACAGTGGAGTGCTGAATGGGAAAAGCTCTGTCATGCAGGTCTGAGGCCTGAGGGGGCCTTGGTCAGCCCTGTTCTTTACCAAACCTGTCAGCTGGCCACAACAACAGGGGCGCTTTTGTCTGCCCCCCCCCCCCCCCCTGTAAACTCAGGCTCATAAATCCACTGAGCCCCAGACTCAAATCACAACGCTGTGAGAGAAAGTCACTCATACTTCTGTGTTGTTTGATTAGTCATGGAATCATTTGATTTAGTTTGACAACATGAGGATTCTGTCACATCTAGTTACAAAGTATTGATTCTTTATTATTTAGTCTATCAAGTCTAACAAGTAACTTTTTTAATGGAGGCCAAAGAATGCATGCATACTTTAGTGATGCAATTGTTACATTATGTAATAGCACATTTATGGTTACTGTGATAACCGACAGCTTGCTCTGCTTTGTATACTTTTCATGCTGTCTTGGCCATGTAAAATAACTCATGAACGTTTCCTTGTCATCGGTCCTACACGTCCTTTTGTTGTCTCACCCTCCCTCCCTCCCTCCAAGTCCTGTATCTCTCCATCCCTCCACCCAGCACAGACGCTGAGCACCATGTTCACGGAGGTGCTGGTTGCTCTGGTGATCGGCGGGCTGATCTTCTTCATGGTTCAGCGGAGCAGGACCCAGGTCCTGAAGACGGAGGATGGCTGGTGGGGGGCCGGCGCGCCCGCCGACGGTGGGGAGGACGCCACCATTCGCCCCTTTAAAGTCACCAGCAGCGACGAGGAGCTGGAGGTTAGAGCCCCTCTTGGTGTGTCACACACGAGTCGCCTCCACGTAGCGCTTACTCATGCTTCCACATGTCCCTCTTTGTCAGGACCTTTACAGGAGGATAGACCAGACCCGCCCCGTCCCCTCCCTAGAGGACAGCCAGTTTAACTACGGCTTCAACTCCCACTACCTGCAGAAGGTGGTCTCCTACTGGAGAAACGACTTTGACTGGAGGAGGCAAGTGGACAAGCTCAACCGGTACCCCCACTTCAAAACCAACATCGAAGGTGAGGTTGCACTGCTGACACCTTCATGAAGAGGAAGATGTCCCACCTCTAACCTGTTGTCCCTCACTGACCTGCCATCCAGGCATTGATATCCACTACCTGCACGTGAAGCCCAAGAAGGTGCCGGAGGGATCTACTGCTATTCCTCTGATAATGGTCCACGGCTGGCCCGGCTCCTTCTATGAGTTCTACGGACTGATCCCTCTGCTGACAGATCCGTCGGACCCACAGGATCTTGTGTTTGAGGTGGTGTGTCCCTCCATACCAGGGTACGGTTTTTCGGAAGCACCACATAAGAAAGGTGAGTCCGGAGAGATATATGTTTTCCTCTTGCCATGAGAGTGATAAAGTAGTACAGTATAGATGTGGAAACATTCACGTCAAGTGTGTTCATACTGCAATTTCTAAGTGTGTGTGTGTGTGTGTGTGTGTGTGTGTGTGTGTGTGTGTGTGTGTGTGTGTGTGTGTGTGTGTGTGTGTGTGTGTGTGTGTGTGTGTGTGTGTGTGTGTGAACAGGTTTTGATTCAGTTTGTGCGGCACACGTCTTTCACAAACTGATGAAGCGCCTGGGCTTCCAGGAGTTCTACGCTCATGGAGGAGACTGGGGCTGGCTGGTCACCACCAACATGGCTCAGCTGGAGCCCGGGTAAGACGCACACAAGAACTTCCTCAGCACCCGACGCACACTTTTCTATTGTTGTGTAAATGCTTGTCTGTTGACCGTGGCGGTCTCCCTGTGGACAAATGCGGTAGTGTTTCCGAGCACCAGATTACCTTTCGAAAAGCGCTCATTTGTCTGACAGTCTGGCCCCGCGTTGTTCTGGTTCTGCCGGGCCTGGCTTCCCTCCAGCGGGCCCATCAATACAGCCTGGGTCTCCGGCAGCGTGGTGTCTGTGTTGGCTCCCAGCGGGGCAAAGCTCTACCCGTTCTACTCAGAGCAGGTAGAGCAGGTTGAAGGTTGCAGCGTAGCTGAATCTGGTTCTGTCCGCCGTGGGCCGGTCTCTGGCCGAGGCCCTGCTGCAGTCTGAGCTGAAGGAGTTTAATTCATGCTGAAGGCATTAGTATTATATTGAGACCGTTTCATAGCCAGTTAAAAGTTCCTCACAGCACTTTAAATAAGGTATCACTCGTCTTTTCTTGTTTTATCTTTACCCAGGATAGTCAAAGGCCTGCATGTGAACTTTGCCCCGCCCTCCAAACCAGGCCTGTCCATGGCTTTATCCATCATGCTCGGCCGTCGCTTCCCCAAGATGTTTGGCTTCACTGACATGGATATTCAGCGTCTCTATCCCCGCATGGAGAAGCTGGTGGTGGAGCCCATCAAGGAGTCTGGCTACATGCACATCCAGGCCACCAAGCCCGACACCGTGGGTAAGGACCTGGCAGCACGAGACTGTGGACTGGACTTCCACAGAGTTTAAAGTGGTTCATAGAATCTTAACTGGTGTTATACGCTCACATTACAGGGATTAATGCTCAATTACAAATATATATATATATTTTTTACCCAGATCTGATCTTTCTGCCTACTCTGTTTCTATTCATGGTCGCAGTGGTTCATATCTGACTTTGGTGTTAACGGATCTCTGCACTGAGACGCCTCACATGCATCCAATAATGTCGCACACATGGGAGACTGCCCATTGGTCTGAAAATACACATATTGCTCAATATGTGTAAAATACACATATTGCTCAATTTTTAAGATATGGGTCCCCTGATGAACAGATAATTCTCCTAAGTATGACTTTGAAGGACTCATTTCGACTGATAACTGTGAATTAACCTTTCAAAAACATTTTCACTGCAAGAAAACTGCTTTCCCCCTCACTGCACACAGAGAGGCCTGCAGCTGTATTACCAGGGGGGGGGGGGGGGGGTCGAGCAGCACCATGATTTAGCCTTCATTTATGCAACCACAGTAACAAAAGAAACACTACTCTGAACAGATCAGGTCTGCGTCACCTGGATCCGGGCCACATTTGCTGGTCATGTGGACGTAGCCTCAGCCTCTCATCATGTCTGACTCACTTCGTTACAGGTCGAGGACTGAATGACTCCCCGGTGGGTCTGGCTGCCTACATTCTGGAGAAGTTCTCGACGTGGACGAGCCACGACTTCAGGAACCTGGAGGACGGAGGGCTCACCCGGTGACTAGAACTCAATAGAACATTTCGATCACACTATCAAGTATAAACAAGCGATACGTTCTGAATACCATCAGTCGCAGCAGCATATCGAGGGCCAAAGCACAAAACCTCCTATCTTCAGAATTTTCTGATTGCTGGATTTCATTTTGGATGATGAGAACAAGGAAGGCTGTTCATATTCAGTCTGTTTTAAAATAATCCCGCCCTTTATTGAAACTTAATTTAGAGCATCATGTTGTAGAACCTCTTCCAACTTGCACCAAATGATGGAAAGATTGCAAAGATCCTATCTGCAAAATGATCCAGGCATTTTTCAGATAGGAGGTTTTGCTCTTCGGCCGTCGATATGTATGAGTCGATCCAATGTATTCAGATTCAGACTATGGATGAATGATGAGTTCCTGCGGTGGGTACCGCTCAGTAGCCTCATTACTGTAACAGAGCGTGTGTGTGTGTGTGTGTGTGTGTGTGTGTGTGTGTGTGTGTGTGTGTGTGTGTGTGTGTGTGTGTGTGTGTGTGTGTGTGTGTGTGGTGCCTTGCAGGAAGTTCTCTCTGGACGACCTGCTGACGAATGTGATGATCTACTGGACGTCTGGCTGCATCGTGTCCTCCATGAGGTTCTACAAGGAAAACTTTGGCAAAGGCCTCGACCAGCCTCACTCGAAGTGAGTTTCAATGTGACCGAGCCAGTGTTACGCTGCTCAAAGAACACATGTGGAAACTCAAAGTGGGAACTCAGTGATTATTCAAAGTTTCTTTTTTTACATCATTCTGTAGCTTCCCAGTGTCGTTCCTTATGTGTTGAAATCCGAATATTCACAATTTGGTCGAAGTACGTTTGTTTTAGTGTGTTCTAACAAAGTTACTTAGGTTTCTGCAGGAAGACGTTACTACATAAATATACATAAATCCTTATC
>CM051705.1:18168930-18206430 GCA_028022725.1 Lycodopsis pacificus | reverse complement strand
ATCCTTTTGGTTGATAAAACACATACGTACACATTCAATTTATAATCCCCCAAATTTTCATCAAATCATAAGTTATTGATTATATTTTTAGTCAACTAATATTTCTGCAATCAATGTATATTTAGTCATGATCTCTCTGTGCAGTGTTTTTCAATGTTCTAGGTGGAGGCGGCCATAGATTCTGACTCAAGACAAATTGACAGGAAACGATGTAATCAGCTTTACTGTTTCCTGTTCACTCTCCTACAGCCGTATCAGAGCCGCATTAAGCTACTGCTAATGCTAACACAACATGTCCTGCTGCTACCTCTTCACATTAAAGCACCTCAACAACACGATCACAACTGGGGCTTTTTGTGAAGCACTCACAGGAAACACAATGTATTCATCACTGAGGTCAAAAACGGGAGAGACCATCATGACTCAGTGCCTCTGATTAGCTAAACCTGGATGGTGAATCTAAAATGTACTCCAATGTTTTTGGATTTGGGAAGCGTGACAGCAAGCTATCACCTGTGGGGGTCGCTTGCTAGCCAGCCGACCGGTCCAGCTACCAACACTGTAAACCACACAGTTGATTTCTGGCCTAAATAAATCTCAGAGAGGAATTTAATGATGAATAGCATACAAACATTGAAGAAAACTTACAGTTTGGGTTTGTTTTTCTGCTGCTCTGGTGCTTGGCCCTTGTTTAGTTCGTAATGCTGGTTAGCCCCATAGCTAGGCTAACGTTAGCATTTAGCAGACACGTGGTTACACGTGGAAGGGCATAGCCAATCACAGGCAGAGTCTGGGCGGTCTTCCTGCAAGGCACACTGGATAGACGCGCCCAGCGAGTCATGATAGTTTTTCCCATCAAAAACATATCAACAAAACTAGACAGCAGGCATTTTGTTCATTTTGTTGTCAGTGGATTAATTTGAGACATTGTCCGGAGTCACAGACAGAAAAGGAGGCGGCGTTTAGGAGAGGGGACAAGGACAGCTTTAACGAGACAAAGCACAGGTTTAGCAAGGCGTGAGAGATGGTAAAGAACTGTACTCAGACTTTGACAGCAGTTCTCAGCAATTGACTGCTTCTGTCTGAAAGGTTCTCCGACTCATCAATAAAGGCCGGGACCCCCACTGACTCTTGCACAACTTTTCTCAATAGAAATACACTTGACACTTTAATAATATAGTTGTTTTGACAATTTCAGATTTGTTTATGTGTTTGTTGACCATATTTTATTGTAAATGTTCATATTTTCTCTTTTTAAATGGTGTCTTATAGTATTTTACTGTGTTTATCGTTATGCACAATGGACCTGCAAAATGTCTTGTATGTGTGACGTACTTGGCAATAAACCGTTTCTG
Source organism: Lycodopsis pacificus (assembly GCA_028022725.1). Classification (NCBI taxonomy): domain Eukaryota; kingdom Metazoa; phylum Chordata; class Actinopteri; order Perciformes; family Zoarcidae; genus Lycodopsis; species Lycodopsis pacificus. The sequence goes on along the minus strand of CM051705.1, from coordinate 18,205,075 downwards.
ATTCTGTTCACACTGCAGTATACTAGAGCAACACAATGCTTGTTGTGATTGTATGTAATGGTGGGTGTGTTTGAAATGTTTGGATGTGTGCTGCTGACTTTTGACATGTCTCTTTATTAAGCCCCTTCGCTCAGGACGCTTTGCCTTCTGCCACAGAGTCATTGTAAATAAGAAAATAAATGTTTTTAATTATGCCAAATATTTATTTTTTTGGTTGTTTTGTCACAACAAATAATACCCTTTAATCTAACGGAAGGAGACATCTAAAAACCACTCTGTAGCACAGTCTGTATATAAATGTAACAACATCCAAATAAGTGTTTGGTGAAAATTGCAAATACATTTAAAAAAAAAAACATTTGTGGAATTCTATTATATTTACTTACAACAAATATGTGCCTTTTTCTCCAGGACTCCAGGCTGAAGGAAATCACACATCAACAGGTAAATAGAGAAAGAAAAGAGAAACAAAGAATCAATGAAGCAGAATCAGCAGTCAAGTGTTAGTTTGATCTTTTCTTAATTAAACTCACTTCTTTACTGACGACTCTCTTCTTTCTGTTCAGAGTCTGTCAGGTTGGTGGGAGGAGACAGTCGCTGTGCAGGAACACTGGAGTTGAAGCAGGGAGACTGGAGACCAGTGTTTGGTTTTAACTGGAGCCTGAAGACAGCAGCTGTTGCCTGTAGAGAGCTGGACTGTGGCTCTGCTGTTTCTATCAGACAGAGAGAGGAGTCCTCAGAGAGATCTGTGTGGTGGATCGACTCTGACTGTTTTCAGTCTGTATCTCCTATGAGGGAGTGTCTAACATCAGATTCCTTCTCATCCATCCTGGATCTCACCTGCTCAGGTAAGCTAATCAGTGACATCATCTATGTGCCAAACTACTTCATATTTTTCAATCCAGTCCCTCTCTAACTACATACTGAGAATCTGTATATAACACTCTCTGAGGGGGTTCATCCCTTCATGAGCCTTCAACTGTCTCTTCCTTATTCGGTGTACCATTAGATTCCCCATTGTCTGCTTTCAAAAGTGACTTTTTTGAATGTTAATTTCTGCTGGCTCAGCACCTTATTGCTGAAGTGGAGACATGTTTCTTCATTAAGTTCAAGGCACATCTTCTGAGGTGTGGATACTTGTGTTCCATCAGTAAGTCGCATATTATTTCCTTCATGCCAGGTGTTGTCCTTAATTTGATCTCAATGTAATGTGCAGTGAAAGAATCTCATTCTCAGCAGCAAAGCTGTCCAGGTGGAACACTGATACTATTTAGCTCTCAGTAAAGCTCTTCTGATGATGTGATCTTGCTTCTCATAGATGTCAAGCTGCAGAATGTCTTTGTCCTGATGTTTCAGTTCTGCCTGCATGTGAGGAAAGTTCACAGCGTTAAAGTCTACTTGACAGCAGTTGTAGCTTTAAAAATGTGTTCCCTAATCCTGTTAATGACATGTTCATCATAACCCTGCAGCCAGTGGCGGCTGGTGGAAAATGTTCTAGGTAGGGCCATCCTATCAATTTCAGCAAACATCCCAGTATGATTTCATGCAACAAAAAGTATCAAACACGCATTATTACTTGGCAGTTAAATATTTAACATTTATTCCAACACGAAAAAAGCAGTAAATAACACTTATGTAATATAATATAACATGTTTATTTATTGAGATGCCCCTATGGACCTTGTTATAGGAGGTGAAGATCAGGAGAAGTAAACATGAAGTGTAATTATGAATACTGATGTTAAATTAAGCTATGATGAGTTTTCACTGTTAATTTAACATCTCTACATGTTGATGCCGCCATGACCAAGTTAAGCAGATGAGACTGAGGACAGCTATGTAGAAGAGAAGATGTTCACTTTGTCTAATATGTAGCTTGACAGAGTTCTCATGTGTGTCCTGGTGTTCTCATGTTTCCTTACCTCCTCATCCCTCACTCCCTACCCTGGTATTCTCATGTTTCCTTACCTCCTCATCCCTCACTCCCGTAACTGTCCGTGCTGGATCCGTCCCCGTTGTTTTAAAAAGCTAAATAAATGATTAGCATGACGTCATCCAGCTAGCCAAACCTGTCTGGTACAGCTAGTAGTGAAGCTTCGCATGTACTGCTTCCCTTTCCCACGAGTCTGCTGTCTGATTGTGAGGTTAGGCTGATCTGATATCAGCTCTTTGGCTGCAGAATCTCCTCAAAGTTCTCCTCTCAAACGGGTCTTGGAGGAGGAGAGCTCGCGCTGGCGCGGGCGCCTGTAGAGACTTCTCCTGACGAGAACGCGCAGCTCCGGGGCTTGATCGTTCTGGCCCCACTCTGAATCTATTTGAGGGCGCTGATTGGCTAAATTGTATGTCACTCATTTATATCTTGAATCAGCAATTGGCTGAACTGCTTCATAGACCCGTCTCTTTTGGGCCAAAACGATCAGGCCCCACTCGCTGCGTGTTCTCAGAGTGTCGTGCACACAGGCAGAGAGCACGAGCAGACGAGCACACAGGGGGAGAGGACGAACAGGAAAAGCATATATTTTGCGCAGATATATTTTACACACATTACTGGGTACATTCCATAGTTCAAAAACACAAATATTGACAATTTGTATAATTTATGATTATTATAATTTTTTATTTTTTTTCCGTGTGGCTCATGGTGGGGCCATGCCCCTCTATTGACCAGCCGCCACTGCCTGCAGCTCTAAATTAGGTTTGTTGAAAAGGCAAGGAAGAGCTTTCAGAAACGCTACATCCAAAAGCCACTGGTAGTCCTTTAGCTCTGCATGTAATGAAAGATTCAGAAAGTCTCCCTGAATCTCAACAGAAATGTGCCTCTGCTCATCCATCTTACATCAGTGTGCAGCAGTAGGTCTCTGTTTCATGTCCTACTCCTCCAAATGCGATGAGGTTGCCATGTGGTCAGTACCCAGCATGCACCAGCAAGCCACATCTTTAATGTTAGTTATTATTGATTGGTTGTTGAAGTTGTTAAAGTGTTGTTTATCATAGCCTACGTGCAAAAGTGTGTTAAGTAATCCATTTGATGTTCTTAGCCTCTCTTAATGTGTGTGTAATTGGATGTGTTGTCACCCTCGGGTTGAATTGTATTTGTCAGAATATGACACCTGTGTATTTAATTTTAGAGCGGATTGTGCACAAGGGAGTTACATAGATCATTCATTTCATGATTACATTTTTTGGCCTAAGCTTCTTGCAATCACCTGGAAATCATTAATTGGTTGGACGCCTCTGGTCTGGACCTAGTGTCTGACCCACACCTAATGTGACCCATTTTACTGATGTCATATAGTTATGAAAACCAGTGGTGTATAGTAACGAAGTAGAAATACTCCGTTACTGTACTTAAGTAGTTTTTTTGGGTATCTGTACTTTACTTTACTACTTATATTTCTGTTGACTTTTACTTCACTACATTTTGCAAAGAAAACCGATACTTTTACTCCGATACATTTCCCCTGAAACCTTCGTTACTCGCTACAAAATCAAATCTATCTTTAGAAACAAAATGAATCATGAGACCAGCGTCGGTGACTGTGGTGGAACACAGACTGCAAGCAGCAGGTTTGGTGAATCAGTGGTCCTAGCAGCAAGTGAAATCATTGGTTAGTCACGTTAATGCACAATTGCAAACAAGTGCTCTCAAAGCTGGTGTTTTGATTCCCAGGATGCTACATGCTATAAGCAAGCAAGCGACTACCTGAGTATAATTCCACTCTACGATGACTGATTTCATGATGGAAGCAGAAATGGAAGCACCTGCTACTCCCGCAACAAACTACGGTGGTGACGAAGACCAACACCCGTGGATCGCTAGCGAGTTAGTGAGCGAGGAAGCGAGGAAGTGTTGACAGTGTGACACCATAGGATTGACGGGAGCCGAGAGAGCGCAGCATTAGCGTTAGCATTAGTGTTAGCATTAGCGTTAGCATTAGGGAAATCCTTCGCAGCTGTGTGCAAGCTGTCTGTGACGCTGAACACACCTCTACCTGCCTCAGCGGCCTGTGAAAGGCTATTTAGCATCGCAGGACTAGTCTTCAGCCCAAGAAGAGCGAGACGGAATTCTCGCAATTTTGAAAACCAACTTCTTTTGAAGATGAACAGGACATTTTTCAGTTTCAAGTAATGACTGGGTTCCTTTCGGTGCTGCTTTAGTATTGATCATGTTTTGATATTTGAGTCATGTTGTGGATGATCAGATGGAGTTATGATGGTAGCAGTCGCCCAATTGCAGATTCAGCTTGAGCAAAACCTTTGTCTATTGTGTTCAAATCAGGCCCATAGGAGTTTAAAGGCATGTGTCCTTTCTCTAAACACTGACCTGATGCATCAAGTGGATATTTTTTGCTGAACATAATATTATGCATTTGTCCTCTACATCCTCTAGTCTAATGAGCATACTTATAAACGCACTGTTACAACTCCTTCATAGTGTCATATTGCCTTTTGGAGAATTATGATGATACGTTCATAGTAGATACAAAAGTATACTTATGTACAATATATTATGTTGAACATTGTTGCTCCTGAATGGATCACAGCCAACCCAATTATGTTCAACACAGCTCATGTCCTTGGTCATGGTGCCACAGCACTTAAAAGAATAAACTTCATAATTCTCAAAATTCTGACCCTTTGCTTTTTCATTAACAGCATTTACTTGTACTTTTACTTTCAATGAACAGGTTATGATGTTCATTTAATGTTCAGGTTATGATGTACATTTAATATCAGAAAATTACTTTTGATACTTAAGTACAATAAATATCAGATACTTTAAGACTTTTACTCAAGTAGTATTCTAATAGGTGACTTCTTACTTTTACTGGAGTAGTTTTCCAGTAAGGTATCTTTACTTTTACTCAAGTATGGCTTTTGAGTACTTTATACACCACAAAACTCCTCAGTCAATACACTATTGAACCAGTAGTATGGTATATGTTTTGTGTTATAATTATTATTCTTGACTTGTATTCTTTTTTAATTACACCTCTGGATTGTTGCTTCATGACATCTTTTTATTTAGTGTCTGATATATTTTATCTCTCTTGTATCTTCTATCATCTCTCCAGACTCTGTCAGGCTGGTGAATGCGACTAGTCTGTGCTCAGGCAGACTGGAGGTGAAGTCTAACCAGTCTAACCAGTGGTGGTCCTCAGTGTGTGAAGATGACTTTGACCAGCAGGATGCAGAGGTGGTCTGTAGGGAGCTTGGCTGTGGGGCTCCTTCAGTCCTCCAGGGGGCGCTCTATGGAGAAGTAGAGGCTCCAATGTGGACCAAAGAGTTCCAGTGTGGAGGCAATGAGTCTGCTCTCCTGGACTGTAGAAGCTCAGGCTCAGATAGAAACACCTGCTCACCTAACAAAGCTGTTGGACTCACCTGCTCAGGTAGAAGAGGAGCTGCAGCTTTGATCTGGTTCATTTATGTTTTAATTAAACTCACTTTGTTCTTTCACTGACGACTCTCTTGTTTCTGTTCAGAACCTGTCAGGTTGGTGGGAGGAGACAGTCGCTGTGCAGGAACACTGGAGGTGAAGCAGGGAGACTGGAGACCAGTAGATAGTTATGACTGGACCCTGAAGGAAGCAGCTATTGTCTGTAGCAAGCTGGACTGTGGCTCTGCTGTCAGACTGAGAGAGGAGTCCTCAGAAAGATCTGTGTGGAGGATCAACTCTAACTGTGTTCAGTCTGGATATCCTCTGAGAGAGTGTGTAACATCACATTTATCTTCCTCCATCATGGATCTCACCTGCTCAGGTAAGCTAATCAGTGACATCTATGTGCCAATCTAATTCATATGATTCGGTCTTGTCCCTCTCTAACTACATACTGAGAATCTGTATATAACACTCTGAGGGGGTCCATCCCTTCATGAGCCTTCAGCTGTTGCTTCCTTATTCGGTGTACCATTAGATTCCTCATTGTCTGCTTTAAAACGTGACTTTTTTGCATGTTTAACTCTGCTGGCTCAGCACCTTATTGCTGAAGTGGAGACATGTTTCTTGGTCAAGTTCAAGGCACATCTTCTGAGGTGTGGATACTTGTGTTCCATAAATCTGCCATGTCCTCCAAGTGAGCACAGTCTCACAGAACAGAACTCACAATCTTCATCAGAATCAGAACCGTTTATTGCCAAGGAAGTTTGCACCTACAAGGAATTTGTCGTGGCGGGTTGTAAGGGTTACAGATACGAGAACCCAAAAGCACAACTCGGAGACAAGATTCAGGTATAGGTTTCTTTACTTGGTAAAGGCAGGGTCAACACCGGGAGGTCAGTCCAACAGGCATACAAATCCAACAAGGGGCAGGCAAAAATCCAAGGTCGAGAAAACAGTCAGACAGGGTCGGAACAGGCAGATCAGAATAGATCTAAAACACTGGAGAGCTTGGCAGAGACACACAAGTGCAAGTGAAGGGACCTAAATAGTGAGGGCTAATGAGGGAATGGGCTGCAGGTGAGATGGGCGTGGAGGACCAGGTGAGGGGAATGAGAGATGATTGGGTGTGCATGGTAGGATCTGAAATGACAGGAGAGTTAGTCAAATAAGCAGACAGGATGAAAATAAACTAATATGAAGGGGAATTCGTGACACGGGTGGTGCGTAACATTTAACAATAAACAACAACATTAAACTATCAACAATCAACACAGTGCACGAAATAGAAACATATTAAAATTTACAATAAAATATAAAATAAAGTGCACAACAAAACAGATAATGAGCCCGACTGCGGACGGGAAGAAACTATTTGTGTGGCGTGAGGTCTTGGTTCTGATGGACCTCAGCCTCCTGCCAGATGGAAGGGGCACAAACAGATCATGTCCAGGGTGAGAGGGGTCGGCAACAATCTTTCTTGCTCGCTTCAGGGTCCTTGAAGCGAACAAGTCTTGGAGGGACGGCAGATTGCAGCCAATCACCCTCTCAGCAGAGCGAATGATGCGCTGCAGCCTGCCCTTGTCCTTGGCAGTGGCTGCAGCGTACCAGACTGTGATGGAGGAGCAGAGGATGGACTCAATGATGGCTATGTAGAAATGCACCATCATTGTCTTCAGCTGCCTCAGGAAGTACATCCTTCATGGCAACATCCAGTGGCGGCTGGTCAAGAGAAAGGCCATGGGGCATGGCCCCACCATGAGCCACAAGAAAAAAAAAGAAAAAAAAAGAGAAAAAAAAATGATAATAATCATAAATTATACAAATTGTCAATATTTGTGTTTTATAACTATGGAATGTACCCAGTAATGTGTGTACAATATGATATCTGCGCTAAATATATGCTTTTCCTGCTCGTCCTCTCCCCCTGTGTGCTCGTCTGCTCGTGCTCTCTGCCTGTGTGTAGACACGTCTGAGAACGCGCAGCGAGGGGGGCTTGATCGTTTTGGCCCAAAAAAGACGGGTCTATGAAGCAGTTTAACCAATTGCTGATTCAAGATATAAATGAGTGACATACAATTTAGCCAATCAGCGCCCTCAAATAGATTCAGCTGTGGGCCAGAACGATCAAGCCCCGGAGCTGCGCGGTCTCGTCAGGAGAAGTCTCGACAGGCGCCCGCGCCAGCGCGAGCTCTCCTCCTCCAAGACCCGTTTGAGAGGAGAAGTTTGAGGAGGTTCTGCAGCCAAAGAGCTGATATCAGATCAGCCTGACCTCACAATGAGACAGCAGACTACATGCGAAGCTTCACTACTTCGTACAAGTCAGTCAATCAACTTCCTTTCTTCCGAAAAGTACGCTGATTACTTCGACATACCATACGCATCCACAGGCAGGGGCGGACTGGCCATCGGGGATACCGGGGGAATCCCGGGTAGGCCGACGGGACTATATTATATGCTTCACAGAACACGTTCAATTTACTCTCATACCGAAAGTCAATAATCAGTGAAAACTGTATCAACAGCATAAACTGACATTATACTACTCCTCGCGATCCGAGGACGCGATAGCACGGCTGGACACTACGGTGCTTTTAAAATTTTTTCTCCATAACCGCGGTCTGCGCCGGGCGTCTGTCGGGGCGACGCCGGCGGAGGTGCGAATGGCCGCCGTAGACCGGCGAAATACATGCCGTGTATTGAGTGGGCAGCGCGCCGTGTATTGAGTGGGCCGGTCTGACAGTAACTCCCGGGCCACTTTTTCCCCCCTAAATTAACAGTGAAAACTCATCATAGCTTAATTTAACATCAGTATTCATAATTACACTTCATGTTTACTTCTCCTGATCTTTACCTCCTATAACAAGGTCCATAGGGGCATCTCAATAAATAAACATGTTATATTATATTGTATTATATTATATAAGTGTTATTTACTGCTTTTTTTCATGTTGGAATAAATCTGAAATATTTAACTGCCAAGTAATAATGCGTGTTTGATGCAAAAATTTTTTTGCATGAAATCATACTGGGATGTTTGCTGAAATTGATAGGATGGCCCTCCCTGGAAAATTTTCCACCAGCCGCCACTGGCAACATCCATCACTTCATTCATGTTTAACATCTTCTCCCAGAATGCTTGCTGGTGAATTGTACATGATAATTAAGGGAGCCGGTAAAGTTTACTGTATTTGCACAATATGACGAGCCCGGTAGCGCTAATCCATCTCGTAGCTTCTGTGCCCCGTATTTTAATGCCGCTCTAAATTGTCCTACTTTGGTAAGGACACGCTCGCATTGTAGATGAGACAGACAGTGTTGAAATCTCAGTCAACAAAAATAAATTCTCCTCCCAGTCTGACTAAAAATGTTCGATCTTTTGACTGTTGATATTTGTATTTTGAGCTAACTTAGCTAGCTGGTGGATCGCATGGACAGTTCTAATCTTTTCCAGTTTGTCACTGACAATGAGCAGCGACCAAGAATCCCAACATGCCTAGGAACAACAGGACAGTGACATAGAACGTATAGAAGACGTGGACGTAGTCACTGTGACGTCATCCATTGGTTTGTGGACTACCATTTTGATTCCTCAAATTCAAGATTTTCTGTTGCCATCTTGTTTTTTCCAACCAGAAATGACATGAGAGGGTGGAGCTAAATAAAACATGAGTGGAGCCAAGTACAACCATTTTTAGGCAACCAAAATATTATAATTAACTTTCATGAAGTGAAAATACACTGTGAAAAGGTTAAAGTAGTGGAACTAAAACACGGACAACTGCCAGACTGGACATAGGGGGCGCTACAGTAAACCCGCAAAGCCTACTGGCTAAAGGAAATGTCTGATGTAACTCAGCTGGACTTGTTCCAAACGGTCCCAAACTTCCCATGCTTGATAACACTCATGGCCTGAGGATGTCTACAAGCTAATTTTCCCAAATACTCACAGCGCCACCTGCTGGCGAAAGGAAATCTGCATTTTTTGACAAACACCATCCGATTTACGTGACTTTTACACAATGTGGTTTACACTTGATATAGAGCTACATAATGCACGTGTTCTGTAGTGCTAGGCTGCGGATACAGGAAGCATCGGACTATTTGCAAAGCATCATTTCCAGCATCAGGCGGTCCACGCGGGATTAAAAACGTCTCGCTCGCGGACGCGCCGTCTGTTAGGTCTGGAATGAAAGGATGAAGCGCTGCGAGGCCGCAGAACCTCCCCCTGCTGCGAACTTCTTACAGTGTGCACACAGTGGAAAAATGAGCTGGAACCGGTTCAAAAATTTTATTTAATCTTACTTATAATGCGTTTAATACTGAAATTCTCCACACGTCCGACAGTCGCGGCCGTTCTCAGACGCGCAGGCCGGAGTCCCGCCGGCACCCCCGACACGCTGAGGATGCGAGGGCCCGTTCATCGCTGCTCGCAGCTTTAATTATAATTATTGCTTAATATTATTATTATTATTGACTTGTATTCTTTTTTAATTACACCTCTGGATTGTTGCTTCATGACATCTTTTTATTTAGTGTCTGATATATTTTATCTCTCTTGTATCTTCTATCATCTCTCCAGACTCTGTCAGGCTGGTGAATGCGACTAGTCTGTGCTCAGGCAGACTGGAGGTGAAGTCTAACCAGTCTAACCAGTGGTGGTCCTCAGTGTGTGAAGATGACTTTGACCAGCAGGATGCAGAGGTGGTCTGTAGGGAGCTTGGCTGTGGGGCTCCTTCAGTCCTCCAGGGGGCGCTCTATGGAGAAGTAGAGGCTCCAATGTGGACCAAAGAGTTCCAGTGTGGAGGCAATGAGTCTGCTCTCCTGGACTGTAGAAGCTCAGGCTCAGATAGAAACACCTGCTCACCTAACAAAGCTGTTGGACTCACCTGCTCAGGTAGAAGAGGAGCTGCAGCTTTGATCTGGTTAATTTATGTTTTAATAAAACTCACTTTGTTCTTTCACTGACGACTCTCTTGTTTCTGTTCAGAACCTGTCAGGTTGGTGGGAGGAGACAGTCGCTGTGCAGGAACACTGGAGGTGAAGCAGGGAGACTGGAGACCAGTAGATAGTTATGACTGGACCCTGAAGGAAGCAGCTGTTGTCTGTAGCGAGCTGGACTGTGGCTCTGCTGTTAGACAGAGAGAGGAGTCCTCAGAAAGATCTGTGTGGAGGATCAACTCCAACTGTGTTCAGTCTGGATATCCTCTGAGAGAGTGTGTAACATCAGATTCATCTTCCTCCATCATGGATCTCACCTGCTCAGGTAAGCTAATCAGTGACATCTATGTGCCAATCTAATTCATATGATTCGGTCTTGTCCCTCTCTAACTACATACTGAGAATCTGTATATAACACTCTGAGGGGGTCCATCCCTTCATGAGCCTTCAGCTGTTGCTTCCTTATTCGGTGTACCATTAGATTCCTCATTGTCTGCTTTCAAACGTGACTTTTTTGCATGTTTAACTCTGCTGGCTCAGCACCTTATTGCTGAAGTGGATACATGTTTCTTGGTCAAGTTCAAGGCACATCTTCTGAGGTGTGGATACTTGTGTTCCATAAATCTGCCATGTCCTCCAAGTGAGCACAGTCTCACAGAACAGAACTCACAATCTTCATCAGAATCAGAACCGTTTATTGCCAAGGAAGTTTGCACCTACAAGGAATTTGTCGTGGCGGATGGTGCGTAACATTTAACAACAAACAATAACATTAAACTATCAACAATCAACACAGTGCATGAAATAGAAACATATTCAAATTTACAATAAAATATAAAATAAAGTGCACAACAAAACAGATAACAGGACTGTAAAACAAGTGAAGTGTAAGTGAAATGTTAAAAGTGACGAGTGTGTTTAAATAAAGAAACAGGGATGTGCAGGGGAGAGACCAGAAGGAAATGTCCTGGGGATGACAGAGTCAGTGGGGGACCCGGGCTCTGTTAATGAGCCCGACTGCCGCCGGGAAGAAACTGTTTGTGTGGCGTGAGGTCTTGGTTCTGATGGACCTCAGCCTCCTGCCACATGGGAGGGGCACAAACAGATCATGTCCAGGGTGAGAGGGGTCGGCTACAATCCTTCTTGCTCGCTTCAGGGTTCTTGAAGCGAACAAGTCTTGGAGGGACGACAGATTGCAGCCAATCACCCTCTCAGCAGAGCGAATGATGCGCTGCAGCCTGCCCTCGTCCTTGGCAGTGGCTGCAGCGTACCAGACTGTGATGGAGGAGCAGAGGATGGACTCAATGATGGCTATGTAGAAATGCACCATCATTGTCTTTGGCAGGTTGAATTTCTTCAGCTGCCTCAGGAAGTACATCCTTCATGGCAACATCCATCACTTCATTCATGTTTAACATCTTCTCCCAGAATGCTTGCTGGTGAATTGTACATGATAATTAAGGGAGCCGGTAAAGTTTACTGTATTTGCACAATATGACGAACCCGGTAGCGCTAATCCATCTCGTAGCTTCTGTGCCCCGTATTTTAATGCCGCTCTAAATTGTCCTACTTTGGTAAGGACACGCTTGCATTGTAGATGAGACAGACAGTGTTGAAATCTCAGTCAACAAAAATAAATTCTCCTCCCAGTCTGACTAAAAATGTTAAGTATTCGATCTTTTGACTGTTGATATTTGTATTTTGAGCTAACTTAGCTAGCTGGTGGATCGCATGGACAGTTCTAATCTTTTCCAGTTTGTCACTGACAATGAGCAGCGACCAAGAATCCCAACGTTCCTGGGAACAACAGGACAGTGACATAGAACGTATAGAAGACGTGGACGTAGTCACTGTGACGTCATCCATTGGTTTGTGGACTACCATTTTGATTCCTCAAATTCAAGATTTTCTGTTGCCATCTTGTTTTTTTCCAACCAGAAGTGACATGAGAGGGTGGAGCTAAATAAAACATGAGTGGAGCCAAGTACAACCATTTTTAGGCAACCAAAATATTATAATTAACTTTCATGAAGTGAAAATACACTGTGAAAAGGTTAAAGTAGTGGAACTAAAACACAGACAACAGCCACACAGACAACTGCCAGACTGGACATTGCCATGGTAGCGACGTGTCAATTGTTGTGACAAAATGACGAGAAGAGACGGCGAACTGGAGTTGCAACCAGCGGGAAGTGTTTCAATAAGATCAGGCCAACATCAACCAGTTTCGCATATCGAAACAAATCCAATTTATTACTTTTCACAGATCACTTTTATAGTCAAGATTCACACCCCTTAAGTTACTTTCCACCAATCAAACCAGTCCGTTGAACCAAAAACAAAGCACATCTGGTCTCTTCATTATGTCATGTTCCCATGTCCTCGTCCAGGTCAAGTTAACCTTTTGGCAGACCACAGCTCCATGTACGGAAATGTTTTGGTACAAATAGGAGAGATTTATTACAATGTGTCTGGCGCTCCCTAATCACCTTCTAAGAATGTTGTTATGATCCAGAATGTGTCTTGCATAACATTTATATAACCGGGTTGTTTGTGAGCCCAAATACAAAGTTATATGATGATTTTCTTCAACACAATCAGAAAGTATCCCCGCCCTAAAGCATACTCTGCTTTATGGTCTATTTGACTCTAAATGGATCATAATTTACGAAATGAACATCATGCTGTATTAAAGAAGACTTGAAACTGGAGATTGAAACCATGAACTCATGTTCACAATGTTTACTGAGGTAATACATCATGAGAGAAGTAGTCATTTTCTCATAGACTTCTATACAACCAGAGGAGTCGCCCCCTGATGGACATTAGAGAGAATACAGGTTTAATGTAGTTCAGCATTGACTTCACTTTCAGACCCAGAGGTTGCCACATGGACAGTACCCAGCATACAGCAGCAAGCCAAAACTTTAATGTGATTTATTATTGATTGGTTGTTGAAGTTGTTAAGTGTTGTTTATAGAAGCCTAGATAAAAGTGATTTTTCTGTTCAGTGATACATTTGATGATTTGACCTCTCTTAATATGTGAGTAATTTGACGTGTTGTCACCCTTGTGTTGAATTGTATCTGGCAGAATAAGACACCTGTGTTGTTACACTACTAGTGGGGTGTGCACAAAGAAGCCACATAGATAATTAATTTCATGATTACATTTTTGGAGCTGAGCTTCTGGCGAACAGCTAGAAATTAATCTGATCGACTGGTTGGACATCTCTGGTCTAGTCCTAGTGTCTGACCCACAGTGGTTTGAGTGTTTTTTACCATTGTGACCCAGTCGTTTGCTGCTATGAAAACTTCTCAGTCAATGCAACTTATTGTACCAGTATTATGTTATGACATGGTTTGTATTATTATAATTATTGCTTAATATTATTATTATTATTGACTTGTATTCTTTTTTAATTACACCTCTGGATTGTTGCTTCATGACATCTTTTTATTTAGTGTCTGATATATTTTATCTCTCTTGTATCTTCTATCATCTCTCCAGACTCTGTCAGGCTGGTGAATGCGACTAGTCTGTGCTCAGGCAGACTGGAGGTGAAGTCTAACCAGTCTAACCAGTGGTGGTCCTCAGTGTGTGAAGATGACTTTGACCAGCAGGATGCAGAGGTGGTCTGTAGGGAGCTTGGCTGTGGGGCTCCTTCAGTCCTCCAGGGGGCGCTCTATGGAGAAGTAGAGGCTCCAATGTGGACCAAAGAGTTCCAGTGTGGAGGCAATGAGTCTGCTCTCCTGGACTGTAGAAGCTCAGGCTCAGATAGAAACACCTGCTCACCTAACAAAGCTGTTGGACTCACCTGCTCAGGTAGAAGAGGAGCTGCAGCTTTGATCTGGTTCATTTATGTTTTAATTAAACTCACTTTGTTCTTTCACTGACGACTCTCTTGTTTCTGTTCAGAACCTGTCAGGTTGGTGGGAGGAGACAGTCGCTGTGCAGGAACACTGGAGGTGAAGCAGGGAGACTGGAGACCAGTGTTTGGTTATGAATGGACCCTGAAGAAAGCAGCTGTTGCCTGTAAAGAGCTGGACTGTGGCTTTGCTGTTTCTATGAGACTGAGAGAGGAGTCCTCAGAAAGATCTGTGTGGATCATCAACTCTGACTGTGTTGACTCTGGATCTTCTCTGAGAGAGTGTGTAACATCATATTTCTTTTCCTCCATCATCAATCTCACCTGTTCAGGTAAGCCCATCATCTAATTCATGCTTCGGTCTTGTCCCTCTCTAACTACATACTGTGAATCTGTATATAATTCACTCTGAAGTGGCTCTATCCCTTCATGAGCCTTCAGCTCTTGCTTTCTTATTCGGTGTACCATTAGATTCCCCATTGTCTGTTTTCAAACATGACGTTTTTGAATGTTTAACCCTCCTGGCTGAGCAACTTATTGCTGAAGTGGAGACATGTTTCTTTCTCAAGTTCAAGGCACATCCCATAACTTTCTCTTCAGGCCAGGTGTTGCCCTTGATTTGATCTCACAGCAAATCTGCTAAAAATGTTAAGTTTTCGATCTTTTGACTTTTGATATTTGTGTTTGGAGCTAATCTTCTCCAGTTTATCACTGACAATGAACAGTGACCACCGTTAGAAACGTGCCTAGCGACAACAGGACAGTGTCATACACCGTAGATAAGAAGTGAACGTAGTCACTGTGACGTCATCCAAACGTTTGTGGACTACCATTTTGAAACCTCAAATTCAAGATTTTGGACGTTGCAATCTTGTTGTTTTATAACCAGAAGTGACATGAGAGGGTGGAGCTAAGTACAACATGAGTGGAGCCTAGTACAACCAAAATATTACAACAAACTTTCATGAAGTGAAAACACACTGTGAAAAGGTTAAAGTTGTGAGTTGAAAACACGGACAACTCCCGGACTGGACAAAGCCGTGTGTGATGTTGACAGTAGAACCACGCCACCTTGTGGGCGGAACAAGATATACACAGTCAGTCAGCAAGACCGCATGAACAGCGTGTATACGAAGCTCGGAATAAAAGCCTGTTGCAGTGCATCAAGTCGTTGTTCGTCTGGGTCATAATTACAATACAGAAACATTCCACCGTGGTAGAGACCTGTCAATCACAAGGTAGCCCCGCCCTAAATCATACTCTGCTTTATGGTCTATTTGACTCTAAATGGACCATAAATAACTAAATGGACATCGTGCTGTATTAAAGAAGACTTGAAACTAGAGATTGAGACCATAAACTCATGTTTACAATGTTTAATGAGGTAATAAATCAAGAGAGAAGTAGTCATTTTCTCATAGACTTCTATACAACCAGAGGAGTCGCCCCCTGATGGACATTGGAGAGAATGCAGGTTTAATGTAGTTCAGCATTGACTTCACTTTCAGACCCAGAGGTTGCCACATGGACAGTACCCAGCATACAGCAGCAAGCCAAAACTTTAATGTGATTTATTATTAATTGTTTGTATAAGTTGCTAAAGTGTTGTTCATAGTAGCCTACATGTAAATATGTTTTTCTTTAAAGTGATGAATTTGATGATTTGACCTCTCTTAATATGTGTGTAATTTGACGTGTTGTCACCCTTGTGTTGAATTGTATCTGGCAGAATAAGACACCTGTGTTGTTGCACTATAATTGAGTGTAGCATGCACAAGGGAGCCAAATAGATCTGGGGTATTCAAAGTAAATTCAGCAAGGTCCAGTTAGAAAGAATTTCCTCATGCAAAGGTCCGGAACATCACAGTAATGGTGGCTAAGTGGAGAGCAGGGCCGTCCTTCAATCAGAGGGTCGGCGATTCGATCCCGACTCCGGCTCTGCTAGTCGCATTTCGAAGTGTCCTTGAGCAAGAAACTTAACCCCAAAATTGCTCCTGTAGCTGTGCCTACGGTGTAGAAATGTGATAGATTCTGAATTGTAAGTCGCTTTGGAGTAAAGGCGTCCGCTAAATGACTGTGTAATGCAGTGGTGTATAGTAACGAAGTAGAAATACTTCGTTACTGTACTTAAGTAGTTTTTTTGGGTATCTGTACTTTACTTTACTACTTATATTTCTGTTGACTTTTACTTTTACTTCACTACATTTTGCAAAGAAAACCGATACTTTTACTCCGATACATTTCCCCTGAAACCTTCGTTACTCTACAAAATCAAATCTATCTTTAGAAACAAAATGAATCATGAGAGCAGCGTCGGGGACTGTGGTGGAACAGAGACTGCAAGCAGCAGGTTTGGTGAATCAGTGGTCCTAGCTTGCAAGTTAAATCATTGGTTAGTCACGTTAATGCACAATTGCAAACAAGTGCTCTCAAAGCTGCGGTGTTTTGATACCCAGGATGCTACATGCTATAAGCTAGCGGGCGACTACATGAGTATAATTCCACTCTACGATGACTGATTTCATGATGGAAGCAGAAATGGAAGCACCTGCTACTCCCGCAACAAACTACGGTGGTGACGAAGACCAACACCCGTGGATTGCTAGCGAGTTAGTGAGCGAGGAAGCGAGGAAGTGTTGACAGTGTGACACCATAGGATTGACGGGAGCCGAGAGAGCGCAGCATTAGCATTAGCGTTAGCATTAGGGAAATCCTTCGCAGCTGTGTGCAAGCTGTCTGTGACGCTGAACACACCTCTACCTGCCTCAGCGGCCTGTGAAAGGCTATTTAGCATCGCAGGACTAGTCTTCAGCCCAAGAAGAGCGAGACGGAATTCTCGCAATTTTGAAAACCAACTTCTTTTGAAGATGAACAGGACATTTTTCAGTTTCAAGTAATGACTGGGTTCCTTTCGGTGCTGCTTTAGTATTGATCATGTTTTGATATTTGAGTCATGTTGTGGATGATCAGATGGAGTTATGATGGTAGCAGTCGCCCAATTGCAGATTCAGCTTGAGCAAAACCTTTGTCTATTGTGTTCAAATCAGGCCCATAGGAGTTTACAAGGCAGGCGTCCTTTCTCTAAACACTGACCTGATGCATCAAGTGGATATTTTTTGCTGAACATAATATTATGCATTTGCCCTCTACATCCTCTAGTCTAATGAGCATACTTATAAACGCACTGTTACAACTCCTTCATAGTGTGATATTGCTTTTCGGAGAATTATGATGATACGTTCATAGTAGATACAAAAGTATACTTATGTACAATATATTATGTTGAACATTGTTGCTCCTGGATGGATCACAGCCAACCCAATTATGTTCAACACAGCTCATGTCCTTGGTCATGGTGCCACAGCACTTAAAAGAATAAACTTCATAATTCTCAAAATTCTGACCCTTTGCTTTTTCATTAACAGCATTTACTTGTACTTTTACTTTCAATGAACAGGTTATGATGTACATTTAATATCAGAAAATTACTTTTGATACTTAAGTACAATAAATATCAGATACTTTAAGACTTTTACTCAAGTAGTATTCTAATAGGTGACTTTTTACTTTTACTAGAGTAGTTTTCCAGTAAGGTATCTTTACTTTTACTCAAGTATGGCTTTTGAGTACTTTATACACCACTGCAGAGTACATAGAAGGTTGGAAAAGGAGGCAGCGTTTAGGAGAGGGGACAAGGACAGCTTTAACGAGACAAAGCACAGGTTTAGCAAGGCGTGAGAGATGGTAAAGAACTGTACTCAGACTTTGACAGCAGTTCTCAGCAATTTACTGCTTCTGTCTGAAAGGTTCTCCGACTCATCAATAAAGGCCGGGACCCCCACTGACTCTTGCACAACTTTTCTCAATAGAAATACACTTGACACTTTAATAATATAGTTGTTTTTGACAATGTGTTTGTTGACCATATTTTATTGTAAATGTTCATATTTTCTCTTTTTAAATGGTGTCTTATAGTATTTTACTGTGTTTATCGTTATGCACAATGGACCTGCAAAATGTCTTGTATGTGTGACGTACTTGGCAATAAACCGTTTCTGATTCTGTTCACACTGCAGTATACTAGAGCAACACAATGCTTGTTGTGATTGTATGTAATGGTGGGTGTGTTTGAAATGTTTGGATGTGTGCTGCTGACTTTTTAACTTTTGACATGTCTCTTTATTAAGCCCCTTCGCTCAGGACGCTTTGCCTTCTGCCACAGAGTCATTGTAAATAAGAACATAAATGTTTTTAATTATGCCAAATATTTATTTTTTTGGTTGTTTTGTCACAACAAATAATACCCTTTAATCTAACGGAAGGAGACATCTAAAAACCACTCTGTAGCACAGTCTGTATATAAATGTAACAACATCCAAATAAGTGTTTGGTGAAAATTGCAAATACATTTAAAAAAAAAAACATTTGTGGAATTCTATTATATTTACTTACAACAAATATGTGCCTTTTTCTCCAGGACTCCAGGCTGAAGGAAATCACACATCAACAGGTAAATAGAGAAAGAAAAGAGAAACAAAGAATCAATGAAGCAGAATCAGCAGTCAAGTGTTAGTTTGATCTTTTCTTAATTAAACTCACTTCTTTACTGACGACTCTCTTGTTTCTGTTCAGAACCTGTCAGGTTGGTGGGAGGAGACAGTCGCTGTGCAGGAACACTGGAGTTGAAGCAGGGAGACTGGAGACCAGTAGAAGGCTCTGACTGGAGCCTGAAGGAAGCAGCTGTTGCCTGTAGAGAGCTGGACTGTGGCTCTGCTGCTAATATGGGGTGGAGAGAGGAGTCCTGGAGATCTGTGTGGAGGATCAAGTCTGACTGTGTTCAGTCTGGATCTTCTCTGAGGGAGTGTGTAACATCAGATTCCTCCTCATTCATTATGAATCTCATCTGCTCAGGTAAGCCTATCAGTGACATCATCTCTGACAGCAATGTTTCCACTATGTTCCTTCCTCTGTCACAGTGACAGTCAATGGTTTTCCATTGGACTGAACTGTAAAGTTATCCAGGACAACGACATCCTAAAGTAGAGAGGTGGGCTTATTCCTGGAAGCTCCAAACCCTCCATAGACTGATGAGCTTCACCAGGACACACCTGTCTGTCTGTCAGACCCGTGACATCACATTCTTATTCAGGGTCCATCTTGTTCAATGGAGGGTAAATGTGAACTTTCATCATCTCTCTGTGTTTACAGACCTGCTGCTTCAGCCAATCATCTCTGTGTCGTCCTCCATGTACGGGGTCTCCGAGGCCCAGCAGCAGGGGGCTCCGGTGCTCAGGCGCTCCACCTTCACCATCTGCTGCTCCATCCAGCCACAGTACCCAGGAGGCTCCTTCCAGCTCACCTTCACCTCCTCCAACTCAGCACACAACTACACCCAGCCAGCTGTCAATCACTCTGCCAACTTCCTGTTTCCTGCTGCAGAGCCCGCCCACCAAGGAAGCTACAGCTGTGTTTATCACATCTATGTTTTTAATCATACCTTTTCCTCTGAGAGCCGTCGGCTCTCCATCACTGTCTTAGGTAAGCTGACTGTTTACATGCAGGTTTGAAGATGATTGGTCAGACTAACTGAAGATGATCAGCTGACAACAGAGTCCATGTTGTTGTTTCTGAAATGACTCTGTGACTCCTGTCATTGTGTTACACATGTAAACTTAACCAAAGTCTATAAATGGCAACAGCAAACAATACACTGGTTACCAGGATAACTCTGGTTCTCTGAGAACTGAGGGAGGCGTTTCACTATGAGAAGCACCTTCTGACGTGACCAATCACAAAGCTCCACTGCCACCGCATCGGTCATAACACCCCTTAGCCCCTAACTCTACATTTTAAAGTGTAACTCCTCAACTTAACAGAAGCATGAAGGGTGGTGTGCTCAGCACAGCATTAACTAGCGTTCGCACTTAACCTGAATGTATTTTAAAGTGGTGTTCCTTCATCTCAGTTCTTCTCTCTGGATCTCCAGGTGATGTGGTGGTTCACTTTTACACTTGAGCTGCGATCTTCATCTTTTTGATCTGTTTTCATCCTGATAATTCCTTCAGATGCATTTTGTAGACCCTTCTGTCTGCTGCTCTGAAATCACTTTTTAGTTTGAGCAAAAATTTAATAATACTTCTTCAGGGGGATCAGTTAGTGGCAGTGTGGGCTCCACGGGAGCTGTGACAGCTTGATGGAGTAGCAGCGTGGGGTGGGACTTAGCTAAGGGTCAATTAGTCTGTGAATCATATTGAAATGGGCGTGGTCAAGTGGATTGGAAAGAAGCTGAACAAAGCTTTAGTCTCCCCCCTCTTCTTTCCCTCTGGGGGGGACAAGATGAGCAGGTCCTGACTGGACACTGACTGAAGCTCTTGCACACCTTGTGTTGGTCGACCTCGATGGAGCTGCCAGGGTGTGACGGCTAGGCAGAAGGGAGGATAGCACCTTTCTTTTTTACTAAGAAGATCTATTTTATGTTGACGTCATTCTCATTGTCCTCTTTGCCGCCACCCTCCTCCTCACAGACAGGGAGCTAGCTAAACTGAGTGAACTCTGCGTCAGGGTCCTCACTATTTCCCCCCAAACCGTCTCAGTTCTGGGCTTTTAATTTAGGAAAGAAAGTCTGCTGTTTCCAGAGAACCCCTCTGTCTTCCATTTGACGGCCTCCTTCTCAGGTTGCCGCCACGACAGCTACCGATGACCTTCCGACAATACCTCCTAGCAGCCCCTTTCACAAGGCTTTGGAGGCTTTGATCATGGCCCACTTGCATTCCATGTCCCCAGCTTCCCCCGGGATACACAGAATATCTTCTGGATGTGGGAGTTGAAGACCTTGCGGCCAGGCACCCGAGTGTCCAAGACATGCGACCGCAGATCTGATGATACGACCACAAAGTCGATCATAGAGCTGTGGCCTAGGGTGTTCTGGTACCAAGTACACTTATGAACCGCGCTATTCTTGAACATGGAGCACAGAAGTCCAACAACAAAGGCCGTTCCACCCAATCACTCCCCTGAGCATCCCCCAGAAGAACTATAAGGGCCCTTTACAGAACACCAGACGGAGACTCCAAGAAGTCCTGTTTGCGCTTAGGCACAAACAACAGTCAGAGACTCGCAGTCGCATGGAGGTGACCCTCAGCCAGGGGCTCGTTAGTATCTCCACACTCCGCTCTCCAGGGGTTTAGTTCCAGACATGTGATATGCGTGGAGGTGAGCCCAACTATATAGTTGGTTCCGCTCCACCAACCGCACTAACTCCGGTTCCTTCCCCGCCAGAGTTTACATTCCACGTCCCTAGAGCTAGTCTGCAAGGCCCAGGAGTCGGCACGCTTAGGTTTCCTGCCGCCCGGCTCACAGACCCCTCCACCAGGTTAGGGTGGCGATTTATTGGAGGGCAATAAGTGATTCTAGATTTCAGGTTCGATGGGAGCTGTTGTGTGATGTAATGACTGTCTATGTGTTTCATCAGATCCATTACCTCTGATCATCAGAGCGATCGTCCTGCCGCTGACTCTGCTGTTGTTGAACGTTGCCCTTTACTTCTACTGTAAGGTACGGACACACATCTGTTGTTTATACCAGCGACTGAAATGAAGCTCTCGCTCTGTGTTTAGTGAACTGAAGACAGGACTGTGATGTAATTTCTCTCCAGGCCAGCAGGGGGCAGATGCCGGGCAGATGGGCGAACACTGAGCTGGTTTATTATAACGTGGGTGTTCCTGCAGCTGAAGAAGAAGGAGCTCAGGGAGCAGAGTAGCTCCTCCAGGGACCTCATCTCACATCCAGATGGATTCCTGACACACAACCACCATCAGCTCCCTTGTATGTACATGTTCCCTGTAAACAAGAAGGCTGGAATAATATTACATTATTATAGCTGATCTTTCTCAATCTCAAAAAAGACCAACAATGTGCTGGTCCCTATATATGCTCTGACTTCCTGTCTGTGACTCTCAGCTCCAAGCCCATTGGTTCCTGCTGAAGAAGTGAATCTTAAACACCTCACAGATATGAAGTTTCATCAGAAAACTAGACTTGAGAGCAGGTTTACCAGACTCCAAGCAGCTGGTGTCTTAGAAACCAAAGACTATCATGAACAATGTTAATGTTATATATTTAATTAGAATAAACATGAAACATTGACATATATCTTCTACATTCTGAACAACAATACTCAATGTTAAAATCATATATTTTAACATTGAGTACAATAGTAACTTGTGAATAAATGAATCCTGATATAAAAGGAGAACAGAGCCACCTACTGTTGGATGTGTAGATCTGGAGCTCATCAGGGTTGGTGAACCACATCTGGTGCCATGTTGAGAATCTGTTTGTGAAAGAATTATTCCTTCATTTTTTTATTTTTGTATTTCATAAGAATGTCATTTAACGATTTAGCTATTTTTTATAACTAAGGATTTTGCTGATTTCATAATAATGAACTCAATTTTGTTTATTAAGGGATTTGCTTATTTCATTTGAGTGTTGCTTTTTAGCTTTTTATTCATGACAGTTTTTTACATTATGATAACAGTGAACAAAAAACCCAAAGATCAAACAAATATGAGGTTGTGGGACAATCAATAAATCAAACAGTGTATTCAATAATTATGAAAGATATTTCTCAGGAATTTAGTTAATTTTTGTATTTAAGAATTTTGATTAATTTGTGCGAAAGGAAGAACTTATGTTTCTGCTGAAAAATGACTACTTTAGAATTAAAAAAATGTCTTTGTGAAAAGAGTTTTGAAATGTTAAATTATTTTTGATAAAATATAACCTAACTAATTATACAATCTGAGTGAAATATGAACACATACTGTATGTAGCAGGAGATTCAGAGATCATTGAGATGAAAACATGAATCAAAATGAGAGGATTATTCTACGTGGAGACGACGCCACTTTAGGACGTCTGCTCACAACCAATTAAAGACAAAATGAATACGTGTTTCATGACTAATAAAAAACAAAAAGACAACTTTAGTACTCGTACTTAATTGGCAAAGTACTGGTTATGAGCTCCTAAATCATAAGTATGAGTCATAATGTTGACATAGAAAATCAAAATCTTGACTTTGTACATTCATTTTGTAATTACTGTCTATCACAAATATATCTAATTTTATATTAAACATGTTATATTTTTTCCCTTTATTTTGATTTCTTATTTTTTACTTGTGTGATTTTCTTTGTGATATTCAATGAGCGTTGTTGAACCTGACTTCTAAGATTTGTGTTGCCAATGCCTGCTTCTCTGTAATGTATATGACAATAAAATGTTTTTAATGTGTTTTAAGTGCGACATCCTTCTTCTCAGAGTGTCAGCAGCAGTGTTTCTGAGGGGGAGTGACTCCCTTTGGGCGTGGACTTCAGGCTTTGACACTTTGCAGGACGTTCACATGAACAGAAATATATAGAACCCACTAAAGGAGAGGGAAGCAGCAGGAAAGCACAATAGGTCCTCTTTAATGCTTCTATAATTATATTACAATAAAATAAAAATATTATTCTGAAATGCTCCATTGTGCATAATGAGTACTTTTACTGTACCAGAGTACTTCTACACTGTCGTATTAGTACTTTTACTGTACCAGAGTACTTCTACACTGTCGTATTAGTACTATTACTGTAAGTCGTATTAGTACTTTTACTGTACCAGAGTATTTCTACACTGTCGTATTTGTACTTTTACTGAAGTAAAAGATGTGAGTACTTCTTCCATCTCTGCTGACACAGAGAAACTTGATGCAAGTGCAACAACAGTCAGTTTTAATCAGGAGTTCACTGAATCATCAGAAATAATAAATAACAAGAAACTATTCAGTGATGAGAAACAAGCAACCAACAATGTGGTTTGGATTGCCATAGCAACACACAGGAAGGTGGCTTGATGTGCTCAGAGAGACTTTGATCTGTTGATTGGCCGTCAGATGGACCAGTCGGGTCGTGCACAAGCTGCTCTTAAACCGTGTAAAAGTGTTCATGCAGCTAAACAACAACACAAAAGGAAGGCCATCCTCTTCTGGTGTCTCACAGCCAGTGTGGGCTACATTATTGAGTGTCATTTACAACTTTTTTAAAGAATGTGCACTTCCCTTCAAAACGCATTGTCCACACATCTACTAGTGGGCCAAAGGTTTTTATCATTTGAGGGTAGTGTTCAATGAAATTATGTTTCGGACGAAGTTTGTAGTCTGGAAAAGCTTTCCGCAGTAACTCTCTGTGTTCTGATATTTTGCAATCCAGGAAGTGGATTAACTCTTCAGTAAAGTGCGATGATAATACCGAATCCAGTATATCTTTTAGAAGTATCAGTATCTCCCATACTTGATCCCCCTCAGGGATATTGTAGCCTATCATCAATGGAAGCAGTCTTAGGAGAGACCAATTTCCAATGCCATTTCCTCCAATGGTTCCCTTAGAGATGAAGGTCTTTGGAATGATCTGTGGTTGGTCAACTTCATCAGAAAATGTGTAAGGGAACTGCCTCATTCAAAGAGTCCAAAGAAACACACTTCTTGGTAATCAAAGTCTTAACACATAATGACAATTCTGTTGGCACTATACGCTCCAAGAAATCATGCAGAGTGTCAGGTGGAAAACCATCCACCACAGGAAAGTGTCTCCAGTTTTCACTCAACGGACACTCCCTATTCACACCACCATCTTTGGCCAATATAGGGTCATGTAGAACCTCTTGCATGTGTCTATCACCGTTCTCTCTGGTCGTTGGCTCGAATAGACCTGATCGGACCTCCTTATCCTGTATATCACCTCGCTCACACGTACAAAACCAACAAAAGCTATCTGCTGCAGAACTCTCCTGGAATCCTGCCAAAGAGCGAGCCCCCAAGTTGTCTGCTGCTACATACAGTACAGGCCCTTTAAAACTTTCTGCTAGTTGTTCAACACACACACCATGTTCCTCAAGAGTAGCGAGATCCTGAATGACAGGACGAAGAACTCTTGGATGGGCATGTTCCTTTACGGTGTTAACCTTACACAAAAAGTGCAAGTTGAATTGAGTGAAGAGCTGACCGATATTTGGAGTGAAGATTAGCAAGCACCCAATATACAGCCCAAGAGCAGTCCTAAATTCTTCCACATTCAGAGCAGGTGAGTGTTTAATGTGTGAAATTCGTACTGTTCCCCTAAAAACAGCCCAGAATATCAGCTGGTAACATTATTTGGTCCTGACGTGTGTTACGGCCTATATAGTGTGCCTAGGGGTACACAGGAAGTAACATAAACGGTGATAGAAACCTTGGCAAAAGTTCACCAAAAACCAAGAGGATAAGCCAGCGGCAATTAGACACATTTATTAACATTATGGATGAACAGAAACAAACAAACTAAATAAGGAAGCGTAGCCGTCAGGGTCTCTAAGGCCAACATAATAAACAAAACCCCCACGCTAACTGGAAAAGAAGAGATCAGCTGAACTACGACCAAACGACAACACAATACTGAACTCCCGAACTAGTCAAAAACGTTTACAAAATAAAAGGCAGAGAACTCCTACAAAGCTTCCACTAAGTTTGAAAACCCAGGTAGGGCAGCGCAAATGCTCTTGTTGTAGCAGCAGCCAACCCACAGCGACACAGGCCCAGAGTGAAGAAACGAGGGCCGGGAACACTGGATTCGGGGGTTGATATGCAGCTCCACTGACGAGATGAGGACTCTCAGGCCATATCCACATTAGTCTGTGTCTCGTTGGATGCAGAGTTCTCAAATAGAACCGATCTCCGTCCACGCGGGAGTTTTCAGCATTATTCGCAAGTTGATCTGCATCCACACGGCAGCCGTCGAAGGCGGACAGCACCTGACCATTAACGTACGCTGGGCATGCGCGTGATGGTGTAAACAGGAAGTGGATTGCTTGCTTCGTTAAAAAAAAATATGACAGAGTAATAAAGTAGTCTTTAATAATGAATGGTTGTATTTGATACTTAAGATCTTCCTCTATAAACTCAAACAGACACAGTTCATGGAAAGTTTTAGAAGTTTTATTTTTCAGACGTAGTTACAGCGCTGCGGGTCTGTCTGTCTATATCTCTCTCT
Organism: Lycodopsis pacificus; assembly: GCA_028022725.1. Classification (NCBI taxonomy): domain Eukaryota; kingdom Metazoa; phylum Chordata; class Actinopteri; order Perciformes; family Zoarcidae; genus Lycodopsis; species Lycodopsis pacificus. Next base: position 18,178,821 of record CM051705.1, on the reverse strand, counting down.
CTCTCTCTCTCTCTCTCACATCAACTTTACTTTAAAATCAACACTTACACGGAAACGTTTACTCGATTATGGTCCATAAATGTGGTCAACACACGTCGATCACTCGCTTCCATGTGTTGTTGTCGTGGGGCTGATGAATGTAACGTTAGCTCCGCCATTGGGGTATTCCTTCATGAGATACGGCATCAGGGGATAAGCTGGGTCACCCAGCAGAAAAAACAGGGACATCATCTTCGCCCTCTATCAATTCTTTATGGCATTTGCTCCATCTTTTAGGGCACAACATCATGCAACAGGTCCGACTCGCTAGCTTCTAAGCAAATTTTAACATTACCGCCAATGGGGAAATGCTAACCGCGATTAGCATTAGCGAATATAATATATCTTCGTACATCTTTTCATGCTCCATAAAGAAATACTTGCAGACTAAGGTCTCCCAAGGCTTCCAAATGGAAGAAGTAAAACGAATCAGTGTCGATCACTCGTCTCTCACTCGTCTCTCACTCGTTTCCTCTGTGTTGTCCGTTTGTAGCTGTAGTTCTGAATAGCATTTATTGCTAACTGTAGCTTCAGACAGCCGCTCCGTGGGGGCTGATCGCCGATGGTCAGCATCGCTGATTCATCGCAGGTTCATCGCTCGAAGAACAGGTCGCCTCCTCCGCATGTAAACATTAGCAGCATTGTAAAATGACGAATTTAACTCCACAATAGCTGCTACTACAGACAACAAAGCAAGCAAGGCTCATCCTCCTCCTCCTGAATCGCTGCTGGTGCCGGCTGTTTGTTTTCTTCCGGGTACGGGTCACGTGATAGTGAGTGTGACGAATCAGGGACGGAGACGTCATGGCTGGTAATAACCAATCCAGTAGCGAACACGGGTGTGACGTCGGATACATTCGTATCCGACGTCTAGACCGAACCAAAACCCCGGTTCTCAAATAGCTCCAACCTCGGCGGAGTTCTCAGGTTCCTCCGTTTAGGGCGCCCCAAAACTCCGGCGTGGTGTGGCTGGTCAGTGTAAACGTAGGAAGACTGGATTAGTGTGGATATGGTCTCAGGTGTGGGTGATTCAGTGATCCTCAAGGGGTGTGGCAGACCTGCAAAGACAAACAGAGCTCTCTTCTAGAAAAGAGGCATCGTTAAGTCAGGGGGCGTAACACGTGTATGTAAAGGAACTTTAGGTGGATGCATTATGTGGCAATACTTTATGTTTTACCTGCCAGGATTTGGCTCCTCCTGTTATTTCAGACAACAAAACACAAATATAGCCGACATGTAAATGACTGATTACAGTAAGTTTTACATACAAAAGTAAAACATTAACATTTAGAGATGTAGGAAAGAAAACAAGATTATAAAAAAATAAAAAATTGGAAATAAATAACTAGTAATAACTTAAGGTAAGACTGTAAAACTACCCAACCCCCATCACACAGGACCCTCCGCTCGGTGCACAGAGGTGCTCTGCATCCAGCGGTGGACTGTTTACACAGCTATGCTAAGATGTCACAGCCTATCCGAAAATGTGAAATGCACATTGAAGTTTAATATCACCTTTTTCATGTAATCTTTCAGAATTCACTTCTGTTTCTCTGTGGGCATTACTACTAGAATGCTACGTAATAAACCTGGAACAAGTAACCTCAGACTAGGAGTCTGTATAAGTCCTTGAGAGTGTCTGTAAAAACACATGAAACAGTGTTCTTTAATACTCATACTTACAGTTCATAACCAATCTAAACAAAGACAGGAAGTAAAGTAACTGATGAAGCATTATTTTACAAAATAAAACAGGAAGTGAAATCAACAAGAGTTCATGCGAGTCGTCACACTGTGGAGTATAAAGTTGGTGTCACTGCTGAGTTCTACATCCTGATGAAAAGACAATATTAGATAAGCATGTTTTAAGAAGACTGATTACACAGAAGGAACTCCAAAGCAAACATAAAGTGGATCAATTAATCAACACTATTGTTATGGAAGAATATATAGATTTGAACTTTCTTCCATTTCATAACTTTCTATTCAATGACGCAGAGTTCACTCAGTTTAGCTAGCTCCCTGTCTGTGAGGAGGAGGGTGGCGGCAAAGAGGACAATGAGAATGACGTCAACATAAAATAGATCTTCTTAGTAACAAAGAAAGGTGCTATCCTCCCTTTTGCCTAGCCGTCACACCCTGGCAGCTCCATCGAGGTCGACCAACACAAGGTGTGCAAGAGCTTCAGTCAGTGTCCAGTCAGGACCTGCTCATCTTGTCCCCCCCCAGAGGGAAAGAAGAGGGGGGAGACTAAAGCTTTGTTCAGCTTCTTTCCAATCCACTTGACCACGCCCATTTCAATATGATTCACAGACTAATTGACCCTTAGCTAAGTCCCACCCCACGCTGCTACTCCATCAAGCTGTCACAGCTCCCGTGGAGCCCACACTGCCACTAACTGATCCCCCTGAAGAAGTATTATAAAATTTTTGTTCAAAATAAAAAGTGATTTCAGAGCAGCAGACAGAAGGGTCTACAAAATGCATCTGAAGAAATTATCAGGATGAAAACAGATCAAAAAGATGAAGATCGCAGCTCAAGTGTAAAAGTGAACCACCACATCACCTGGAGATCCAGAGAGAAGAACTGAGATGAAGGAACACCACTTTAAAATACATTCAGGTTAAGTGCTAACGCTAGTTAATGCTGTGCTAATGTACGCTGCTCATGTTAGCTCCACTAATGTTTTAGAAACATATATCTCGTTCCAACCTCTCTGGTTAATGAGTATCACTATTAAACAAAGTTAAACCATGACTAGCTCCTAATCCACTAAACTAGCCTGAAACCTTTGATGAGAGTCTATTGAGCAGAACTCCTGGTCAGAGCTGGACTATGCAACGCTGTGATTGGTTAGTCAGTGTTACAGGGGCGTGACTTAGTGAATTGAAAGTGGAATTGCTATCATTAGTGGTAACAACCTAACAACTGTCTCAATGTTTGGTTTCCAGGATAACCCTGGTTCTCTGAGTGAGGTATCTGAGCACACCACCCTTCATGATTCTGTTAAGTGGAGGAGTTACACTTTAAAATGTAGAGTTAGGGGCTAAGGGGTGTTATGACCGATGCGGTGGCAGTGGAGCTTTGTGATTGGTCACGTCAGAAGGTGCTTCTCATAGTGAAACGCCTCCCTCAGTTCTCAGAGAACCAGAGTTATCCTGGTAACCAGTGTATTGTTTGCTGTTGCCATTTATAGACTTTGGTTAAGTTTACATGTGTAACACAATGACAGGAGTCACAGAGTCATTTCAGAAACAACAACATGGACTCTGTTGTCAGCTGATCATCTTCAGTTAGTCTGACCAATCATCTTCAAACCTGCATGTAAACAGTCAGCTTACCTAAGACAGTGATGGAGAGCCGACGGCTCTCAGAGGAAAAGGTATGATTAAAAACATAGATGTGATAAACACAGCTGTAGCTTCCTTGGTGGGCGGGCTCTGCAGCAGGAAACAGGAAGTTGGCAGAGTGATTGACAGCTGGCTGGGTGTAGTTGTGTGCTGAGTTGGAGGAGGTGAAGGTGAGCTGGAAGGAGCCTCCTGGGTACTGTGGCTGGATGGAGCAGCAGATGGTGAAGGTGGAGCGCCTGAGCACCGGAGCCCCCTGCTGCTGGGCCTCGGAGACCCCTTACATGGAGGACGACTCAGAGATGATTGGCTGAAGCAGCAGGTCTGTAAACACAGAGAGATGATGAAAGTTCACATTTACCCTCCATTGAACAAGATGGACCCTGAATAAGAATGTGATGTCACGGGTCTGACAGACAGACAGGTGTGTCCTGGTGAAGCTCATCAGTCTATGGAGGGTTTGGAGCTTCCAGGAATAAGCCCATCTCTCTACTTTAGGATGTCGTTGTCCTGGATAACTTTACAGTTCAGTCCAATGGAAAACCATTGACTGTCACTGTGACAGAGGAAGGAACATAGTGGAAACATTGCTGTCAGAGATGATGTCACTGATAGGCTTACCTGAGCAGATGAGATTCATAATGAATGAAGAGGAATCTGATGTTACACACTCCCTCAGAGAAGATCCAGACTGAACACAGTCAGACTTGATCCTCCACACAGATCTCCAGGACTCCTCTCTCCACCCCATATTAGCAGCAGAGCCACAGTCCAGCTCTCTACAGGCAACAGCTGCTTCCTTCAGGCTCCAGTCAGAGCCTTCTACTGGTCTCCAGTCTCCTCGTTTCAGCTCCAGTGTTCCTGCACAGCGACTGTCTCCTCCCACCAACCTGACAGGTTCTGAACAGAAACAAGAGAGTCGTCAGTGAAAGAACAAAGTGAGTTTTATTAAAACATAAATGAACCAGATCAAAGCTGCAGCTCCTCTTCTACCTGAGCAGGTGAGTCCAACAGCTTTGTTAGGTGAGCAGGTGTTTCTATCTGAGCCTGTGCTTCTACAGTCCAGGAGAGCAGACTCATTGCCTCCACACTGGAACTCTTTGGTCCACATTGGAGCCTCCACTTCACCATAGAGCGCCCCCTGGAGGACCGAAGGAGCCCCACAGCCAAGCTCCCTACAGACCACCTCTGCATCCTGCTGGTCAAAGTCATCTTCACACACTGAGGACCACCACTGGTTAGACTGGTTAGACTTCACCTCCAGTCTGCCCGAGCACAGACTAGTCCCATTCACCAGCCTGACAGAGTCTGGAGAGATGATAGAAGATACAAGAGAGATAAAATATATCAGACACTAAATAAAAAGATGTCATGAAGCAACAATCCAGAGGTGTAATTAAAAAAGAATACAAGTCAATAATAATAATAATATTAAGCAATAATTATAATAATATAAACCATGTCTTAACATAATACTGGTACAATAAGTTGCATTGACTGAGAAGTTTTCATTGCAGCCAACGACTGGGTCACAATGGTAAAAAACACTCAAATCACTGTGGGTCAGACACTAGGACTAGACCAGAGATGTCCAACCAGTCGATCAGATTGATTTCTAGCTGTTCGCCAGAAGCTCAGCTCCAAAAATGTAATCATGAAATTAATTATCTGTGTGGCTTCTTTGTGCACACCCCACTAGTAGTGTAACAACACAGGTGTCTTATTCTGCCAGATACAATTCAACACAAGGGTGACAACACGTCAAATTACCGGTATGTATATTGCAGTTTTACTGTTTTCTATTGTGTGTGTGTGTGTGTGTGTGTGTGTGTTTTCTGATTGAAAGATACAGCATAAATATTTGGATAAAGCACATCATCTTTAAAGCAGAGTCCTACCTGAGCTCCAGAGCAACAACACCATCAACAGGTGATCCATGACGTCCAGGTAGACCGTCTCTCTGTCCCTCTGTCTCTCTGTCCGTCCGTCTCTCTGTCCCTCTGTCTCTCTGTCCGTCCGTCTCTCTGTCCGTCCGTCTCTCTGTCTTTTACATATATTGCATTGTGGTATTCATGAGATAAACAGTAAACATGCTGTACATACAGTTCACACTAACACACTATTCAATGTGACAAACTGAATACATTTGAACCTTTTAGAATTAATTCTCGTTCATTTCTGGGCATAAATGTTGCGTCTCTGTTCAGAGATGAAGACAGCAGAGGTGGTGACAGCTTCCTGTGTGTGGGAGGAGCCTCCTAAATCCACCAGCACAGAAGAAGTAGAAGGTAACAACGTTCCTCTGTGCTGGTCGGGACGGGGCTGCTCCTCATCCTCTTGGCTGGAGGGTGAAGAGGGAGGCGGCGGTGGTCGGGGATCTGCTGTGGTGCTGCGTCTTCCTGGGAAGACTGGCTGGTTGAGGCCTGTAGTCCTTCACCCTTCTCATCTGGTCCTGTAGTCCTCCACCCTTCTCATCTGGTCCTGTAGTCCTCCATCCCTCTCATCTGGTCCTGTAGTCCTCCATCCCTCTCATCTTGTCCTCGTTATTGTGTTGACAGCCTAGACAAGGTGCCAGACATTCCTCTAACTGATAACACCAAACCTCTGAGCGTGACGATAATGTCTCTGAGGGCGAACTGTGCCTCAGTTTGAGCGAACCACACCGCTGCTTGCGTCTCCCAAAACTCCGGCAGTTTCAGCGAAACTGCGTGCGTCGTCATTCTGTCTTCTGGAAACGTCCAGGAGTGTCAGGGTCACCAATGTAGGTGCATGGAAATAAACAAGGAGTCGAGTATTCCCTTTGGCTGCACCTTGTGGCTGTTTATTTCCATCCATACAAAACATAAAACACATTCACTTCCTGTCACCCTTTAACCCCCCCTGTCACCAGGGTTACGCCCCTTTCCTTAATGGGGCCCCGTGAATTCGGTCGTCCCCTACACTGCCACGTTATCGCCTTAAACCTCTGAGTCATGCTTGAGTTTACTCTATTCATGTCAGACGTGTTCCAAACTCATTTTAGTAGTTGAAGAGCGTTGATGTCTTTAATGTGTTCCACTATCTTATTGATTTATTTACGATGACTAGACAGACTGGAAGCACTGCTTACTGTGTATTCAAGGATCATTTATTGTCATTATGCTACACAGGGTTGCTCAACGATGTAAATATGTTTATATTATACATATACGTATATATCTACAGTAGAATTGACACTATAGTGCACTGTCCTTCATAAGAACAGTGAGGCCTCCACAGAGCTCCACTGGCTAAGGCACCTGATGTCATGTGTGTTTGCTTCATTCACAATTCACTGTGTTTTTTTATTGAATTCCCAGAGCTCATTCTGTAAAGTCCTATTGTGAAAAAGACTTCAGAAGCACAGATGATTAACTCTGACGGACACTTAAAGAGACAGCTGTGATGTTCACAGCACACAGTACACAGTGGGTCTTACCACTTTAAATGGGAGATAGATAAATGTGCGTTCGGGCGTCACTTCAGCGGTTTTATATTCAAACTAGAATTGCCGCCTCATGGTTGGTTGCCTTCGCCAACCGGTCAAGTTGCAGTTTACGTCCATGGTCTCTCCAAAAATGTCTTCACTTCATCATTTTATCCTATCAGACATTTGGGCAAATTTGTCGTTATTTCGGACAGACGTACCGAAAGCGACGCCTCAGAAGAACAACAATGGCAGATTGTCAAACTGGCCAGCATCTTGGTTGAGAGTTAAAAACTAAAGTGAACCTGTCTTATAGCAAGTTAGCTTTGGGGCATCAGTTGCCATAGAGACATAGACTTCCATTGAACCTGACTTGTGGAACAGGGGCAGGTGATCTTGGATTTCACAGATGGGGTTCTCTGTTATTTGTTCTCCTTTCTGGAATACGACTCTGAAGTTATTCTACATTTGCCCAGAACGCTTTTTAGCAAGTTGTGATCTGTACGTCACTCACATAATGGGGTTCATGACGTTCACAGTTGCTGCTCAAGTGAATGTGATTTTTTATGGGAATTCAGTTTTTTGTTTTTGTTTTTTTTACGGTTGTGCATCCGTCCCTTCTGAGAAACGCTTTGAGAGAATTTCTTCAAATTTGTCCACTTGGACTCAAGGGTGAGCTGAAGATCACTGTGACCTCACAAAACACGTTTTTTGGCCATAACTCAAGAATGAATACGCTAATTATATCAATTTCACACAAACGTCTAAAAGGATAAAATGATGAATGACATGTTGTAAAACTGACATGACATGGATGTAAAACTGCAACTGTAGTTCTACTTTCTGTCCTCCTCATCCTCATCATCACAACGAGGCTGATAAGATGCCCCGACTGTCCTGAACCAACCAAAGCACTCTTCCGCCTCACTTTGGTAATGTTCAATGTCGCACTGCCCCCGAGCTTCCAGTCCTACCCCTGTCCAGTTGTTAGCAGATCTTTTCAGTTTCCCAAGACCCCCCCCTCCTCAGTGCCCTGGCTCGGGACACCCTTTCCCAGTGCTGCACTCCCCCGGGCCTGACTGCCTGCCCGCCTGCTCCTCTTGGCAGCCAAACAGCCAGGGGAGGATCAGGATGACCGGGGCGGCTGAGATAAGGACCACATGAAGTTCCCCACGTTACCTCACCCGATAAGGAAACAAGCAGAGGGAGAGGGAGAGGCAGAGAGAGGGACGGAGGGAGAGAGAGAGAGAGAGAGAGGGAGAGAGAGGGAGGGGGGTCAGACTGGGAAGACGGTGATGCGCAGCCGGGGATTGTGGGTTTTTTTGTGGGGTTTTTAGGGGAACCCACAGAGGAGAGGAGCTTGGAGATGCTTGAGCAGAGTAGTCGGGACAAAATGAGCACAGAATAGAATGTCTGAGATCAGATGAGTGATTTGATGTTCAGCCAGTATTTATATCTCCATTTAAAATGCTTCGATGGAAAGATGACCTCAGGCTGTGTGTCCTGTAGTGTAGGCTACTATTTCCCAAAAGCACTGAGTGGATGATATTTTCACGACCATCTCCAACGCGGGAAAGCAAACTTCCATCCAGCCAATGAAAACAGACGAGACAGAAGTGAATTAAGGTCTTCGGGAGAGTCCTCTACAGCGCCCCGGTGGCACCCATGGCGCTGAGTCCCCTGCAAGGTCTCATGGCGGTGGCGGCGAACCATCAGCTGGTCTCCAGCTCCGCAGCCGAGCCACAGAGGCAGCAGCAGCAGGAGGCCCGTGCGGCCGGCGGCCCGGCATCCCTGCACGGACACAGGCAGAGCACACGCAGCAGCCGGGCGCCCAGGAAGTGGGTGAGTCTCACAGCAACTAATAGTGCTGTACTTAATTCATAATGAATCAGGGAAAATGCCATGGCTGCCACCTTGTATTTTTCTTCCATTCTATATTTAGGTTTCTATATTTTTGCAATACTATTTTTAAATTCAAAATATATTCAAAATATTCTTAAAAACCTTGTTTATGTTATGCACCAATACAGCAAAGTCAATGTCTTGTATGTGAAAACCTACTTGGCAATAAAGCTGATTTGGATTCTGATAATCTCACACAGATTAATTCCAAACACTAATGCACCTAATAGCTAGTTAAAAAAACAAGTTATCTAATTTCTTCATAATTCCAAATTGTTTCTCTCAATAACAGCTATAGATGTCCTTTTGGTAAATGTGTGTGGAGTACTAGTAAATAAGACTCAAATGAAAAAGTGACACAGATGAACGAAGGTTGAAACATTAACTGATAATCTTGAATAGAAAATTACAGATTTTCACATTGCACCTTGTGCAATTTACTGTATGCATAGAATACACACTGCAATAGGAAGTTATTTTGTAAAATGAACCATTTAACATAATCTAACTATTTTATTTTATCAAAGTAAGTAGAAGGAGCATTTTAATCTAATGTCTCAGTGTTTCAATATTGTCTAATTTCCCCATTTGGACAAAACAATCCAAGCCTGTTTCATGTAATATGATTTGATTGCAGTGCCAGGCTCTAAACACGTCCTCTGCTGCAGATGCAGTCCGTGTGTGGGTCCAGGTCTGGTTCCGGTTGTGAGTCTGTGGTCCAGTGCAGTACACTGAGGGGTCAGCACTCCCCAGAAAATGCAGCGCGGGAGAGGAGCCGCGTACGCAACCTACGGCAGGCCTTCCACAGCCTGCAGGTATACCTTCTTCAGTTCCCCACCTGATCAGTGCAAAACATTTATTTGGTAGAAAAAGAAAACGCCTGCATGAAGAGGTACAGTACAACCTTGTAACCGCTAACAACATGTAAACATGCCACATTACAAATGTTTAGAATCTGTGGATTTAGAAGCATTCACATGTCTTAAAAAGAGGCGGTTGCTTATTGAGACGACAGAGGGTGTCGAGGACATTTGACATCATCACGCCGAACACATCCAGCTTAGCGGAAGTCACGTGACCATGGTGTGGTTTGTTTTATAGCCTAACGTTAGCTTTTTTGCTTCTGCCGATTGCATTCACGCTTCAAAAAGTGTTTCG
>CM051705.1:18101430-18163930 GCA_028022725.1 Lycodopsis pacificus | reverse complement strand
GGTACTCCACTTAAACCATTGCAGCTCTATTCAACTTCAACTCCTTTCAGTAATTTACCTTCAGTTGAATCCTAAACTCCTTTCAGCGCTTTTGCTTGAACTTCACGCGGTGCCGTCACTTTAATTGACCCTTTCAGTGCTTACACTTGAACTGAAACTATTGTGACTGCCACTTACACTACTTTCAGTCTTTAAACTATTTAATTTGTTTCAACTGAAAATATTTCTTTCAGTGGATTTAGCTCAATTCAATGGAAACAACATGCCCTCTTGCACTGATGCACAAAAACACTCCATGAATATCGTGGCAGATATTTTAATCCAAATATAATTTCAATTGAATACACTTTTTTACTCTTTTATTGAATAATATTATGATATCAGAACCGTCGCAGGTGCACCAAAGGGAGCATTTGTAACTACAGGCCCTGTGGCTCCCTTGTATGTGTGTGTGTGTGTGTGTTCTTGCTCATGTCATGCTTCCATGTAAAGAGCTATTTATGCCACTGGAACACATTCAAGAAAGTGTGTATCCAAAGTGTCTGCCCCCTCATCCCCGTCGTGATGGCAGATAATCAGCATATTTCCTCTATCTCCGGCTCATTATGGCCGGGACACGCTGATTACAGGCTGGATTTATGGAGCTCTGAGGCCGACTCGCTCCCCCCCCCGCTTTGGCCCGCGGGCCTCTGCTGGAACTGTAGAAGTCAAGACAGAGGATGACAGCGGGGAGGAGGATGAAGAGGGGAGGGTGGAGGAGGAGAGAGAGAGAGAGAGAGAGAGAGAGAGAGAGAGAGAGAGAGTGAGAGACAGGAGTTGGACTGTGGAGAAAATAAATATTGAGAGAATAGGAAAGAATGAAAGGAGATGACAGGAGAACGAAGGAGAACAACAGGGGGAAGATGAGGGAGGAAGAGTCAGTGGAGTAAAGGAAAAATGTGTGTGTGTGTGGGGGGGGGGCTTTCATTTGTTATTGATAAATCATATTTGATCAGTCTGAGATAAAAAATGATGCTTGTAAGAGTACGCTTGGCTAAACATTGTAACACATTTCAAACAACATTTATCCACTTGTATTCTTTTTTATTGAGGTTGCCTTGTTGGCAAAAGGTCAGCGCTGGCTCAGTGTGTTCAGTAAGTAAGAGGAGCATTAGAGGTGCACTGTGTAATGCAGAAAGCCACATCCAAAGAAACAGGGGGCAGCATTTCATCTCTCCTACTGGATCCATACAAACTACATTCACAGTCATCAGTCACAGAAGGGAATGACTCATGTTGTGGTTTGGTCCTCCCTGCTGACGGGCGAGGGGAGTATGATGCCTCTGGGGAAACGGAGCTTCAGTTGCCGGCTGTGGTGGTATAGCCCGTATATAAGAAGCGGACGTATAGTCAGGGTGACGTCACTCATTGGTTTGTGGACTGACACTTTGAAACCTCGAGTTCGGCGATTTCGACGTCGCCAACTTGCATTACGGCCGTTGCCATGTTGGTTTTTTTGTGCAATCAATGAACAGAAGTTACCATTTTTGGAATGCGGAGGAGGGACGTAGATACACCGTATACGTCTCTGGTAGTGACAGAGACCTGTCAATCACACTAAGCCCGCCCTAAAGCATACTCTACTTTCTGGTCTATTTGACTCTAAATGGACCATCATTTATTAAATGAACATCATGCTGTATTGAAGAAGACTTGAAACTAGAGATTGAGACCATGAACTCATGTTTATAATGTTTACTGAGGAAATAAATCAAGAGAGAAGTAGAGTCATTTTCTCATAGACTTCTATACAACCAGAGGAGTCGCCCCCTGATGGACATTAGAGAGAATGCACATTTTAAGAACAGGAGGTTGCTGCCTGGTGGCGGGTCAGATTTGGTTTGTAATAAAACCCAATGCCGGGAGACACAGTGGGCTGGCGGAGCAGTAGGTTTAACCTGTGTAACGGCAAATACAGCTGATCTGGCAGGTTGATCAGACCTCTGGAGCTGGAAGTCTCATACATACGTCATCACGTATGGAAGTTGTTATCGGAGACGATCCACAAATGTGCACCATGATCGACAAATATTTCACTGATCCAGAAGCATGTGTTTGTATTCGTTATTTCTGTGGTGTAAAGTCACATCTATAAAAATACAGAGCGGTTTGACAGCACTGACAGGACCAAAATTGTGGAACTGACAAGTAGATGTCAAACTCCATTCAAGTTGTTGAAAAGTGGAAAGAACAGCTAATGCAGTATGTTTCACAGATTCATTGTATTAATAACTGTTGACTATCTAAATGTTGGGAGAGACATTTCTGCAGCAATGGTGACTTTATGTTCATGACAAAACATAAAAGGTATGGAAGGGACATAAACATGTTGTCACATTGTCTTCAGACTAGTTGGTCGGTTTATTTTATGCTGCTTTGTTCAGATTTATTTAGTAGTTTTGTGTTTATTTGACTATAATTAAATACTCCTAAACTGAGAAAATAAATAAGGACGATAAAGACCAAAAATAAATTGCAATATAGAAGCATACATTTATTTCTAAGGTGTCTCTCCTGTGTACATAATAACCTCTGTAAAAATAAACTAATGCTCTTTAGCAAGGATTCATTTCATCCTCTGGGTTTCACTTTTCAAACCAGCGCAGTGAATAATAATATAATAATATGAGTTTAATTTACTGGTGAATCATGCTGCTGTGTGTAAACATCCTCTGAGAGATCATCTCTCCCACAACAGTTAGAGCCATGAATATGTTACAAACATGAATGTTAGTGCTGAGAGCTTTCTGTCTCGAGCTGCAGCACGAGACATACTTTTGTAACAGCTTCACATAACTCGACATCACTGACCTTAGTCACACTGCATGTTGGAGTGTTTTATTGAATGCAACACAAAACCATTGAAGTTGAATGTGAGGGGAACCCCCGGATTCTGCCCTAAAAGCAGCACTACAAGGGTGTGTGCTCTGTGAGAATGTACTCGTTGACTGGTGTGGACCTGCAGACTAAATCATTTCAACATCTTCTAAATTAATGTGTAAGCTATTTATAGTCTCGAAAACATCTGTAAGGTTCGTCTTTTTGGACTAATCAAAAAGTTAGTTCTAAGAATTTTCTTTCCGTCTCTTTTGCTTAAAGTCTTTATTGTTTGCTATGTAAGCTATGGATGACAGAATATGACTTAAGTTAAATAAATATATAAATAAATGCATTAAAACATATATAAATAAATGTATTTATTTATTGATGTTATTTTTCGTCCTCATAAGAAACAGGACACTGCTGCTGAGGTCAATTAGTCAAAATATAGTACGTTCAAAAACAGAAGTCATTGTATAATACCTAGAAAAATGTATTAAAAAGTAATCCTATAGTATGTCAACCAAGTCATAGAATTTGAAACAAATGGCACAAGTCATAGTATGTAGTGTGTCAGAAAAGTATAGTTTTTCAAAAAAGTTCTCAAAAACTCAAAGAAGTCATTTTGTACATTAAAAAAAAGTAAAAGTATATGTTGAAGAAATCCTAGAAACGCAGTAGTAGTGGGTTGAAAAGTCATACAACAGTTATCAAAAGTCACAGTACCAGAGGTCTTAAATAGTCAAATGTATTAGTTTAGTGGTTCTCAAAGTAAAAAAAAAAACTTCAAAGTATCATCTGCCAAAAAGAGTCGTGTATACATCACAGTCACAATATCCAAAACTATAGTATGTTTAGAAAAAGTCATTAAAACGTCATAGTACATTATGTCTAAACAGTGAAAGAGAAGTCATACTAGTGTGTGATAAAAGGAATAAACATTATAGGATGTCGAAAAGTTACACATCTCTTGTGACCTTTCTTTTGACTTACTATACAACGATGTTTTTATAACTTTTTTCAACGTAATATACAAACTATAGTAAGTCTAACAAGTTCAAAAGTAACCGTTTATTGAAAGAAAAGACATAGTATAGTTCATCAGAAAAGTCTAAGTATCCTGTGAGGTAAAGTCAAACTGTACGTCTACATGTGCTATAAGATCAGGGACAGAATGACTAGAGAGTAGAGTACGTTGTAAAAAGCTCTTGTCACAAAACATCCTAGTATGCTGTCCTAAGAATGTGACAGTACGTCATATATTCTATAACCTATAGGATTGTAGAAGTTGAGCAGAGCTACAGAGAACAAATCACACGTCTGTTTTAAAAAGAAGCAACAGAGACAAACATCATTCTTTTACAGACACAAAAAACAGCTATCGTATTTGTCATCGTATATTTTTTAATATCATCTCAATCCAAGTACATCTAATTCATAAATCTAATAGTCGTAGATCCAAACAGTGAAACACGTCAACAGATTAAAATGCAGTCGGTTCGGCTTTTCACCGGATGAACAGGAGCACGAGCCCGTTCTGGCTTCATGCTCCTCCATCCTCCACCGGACACAGGACTCTGAGAGACAGACGCACAGCCGAGGATGATTCACTGCTATTCCTTCATACATCTGGAGTCGGCACACTCCTGGACAGATGTTTGGGACTGGGCTTATATTCACGTCAATATCCTTTTATGAATCATCAGGATACAGAAAAAACAACAACACATCACAAAATGAAGGCACAGCCAAAGCAGAGTCATCATCTCGCTGAGTTGTTTTTGGAATGCTAACAGGAAGAATTCTTGTGGATGAGAGAACAAATATAATAAATATTGTTTTAAAAAAACAATATTTATCGTTGCTGGAAATTACTAAGTGCCATGCTATTTCTTTCACAAACTGTATTCTGAGCTCTGGTTACTGTGCAACCCAAACTGATTTAAAAAGGCCACTAATGAATAGAATAAGCATGTATCAGACGTATTAATATCAACATGATAGTGCTTTATTACGTGTTAGTGTTCATTAGGATCACAGTGCTCCACTGGGTCTATAAAAGGACATCTTTAACAACAACATAGGTCAGCACTTGAATTATGTTCCCTCACATTATAAAAAGGGAGCGGGGTCTATCTGAGTATCATTAAGGTGACATTACAGGCACACACTTTAAGTAATTTCAAGTATGAAGGTATCATAAATCATGAATAAAAGTGCACAATGTCATTTCAAAGTAGTTCAAAACATTCAAGGAACCGTTCAAATGTCTTGAGACGTGATTGTGGAGGCCAGCATATGGGATGTAGCACTAGAAGAAGAATTAAAAGCTCCCCGTGTGAAAGGCTGTCTCAGGCAGAGGACGCTGCGTCCCAATGCTGCCGGACGGTCACCACAGAGAGGAATCACTTCATGGTTCTTGCATATAGAATTCCATATTTCAACAAATGAAATGTGGCTTTTTATGTGAATTTACAAAAATATACACAATCTCAAATATATCTTCTGTTGGTAAAAAAAAAACTAAAACAAATCAAAATATGAAATAAATTCATATTCTATATGCTTTGGATAAGTCGAGGTATTTGAGTGTGATGGCACAGACACGATGGACCGGTGCTCAGCAGACGGGGGAGCTCGTGGTCCGGACCGTTCAGCGGCTTCTTATCGGACACTACACTGGGTCTACCTTGATTATCTGACAAGTACCTCAAATACAACTCCAGGAAACTCTTAACCCTAAGCAGAGACGCCTCGACTGTGTAAATGAGATGTAGGTAAACATCTGGATCAATGCACTTCATATGGACTCTCCCTAAACTGTAGGAAGCTCTTTGGAAACATGTCAGACTGGGTGTAGCCGTTACCAGCTTTAAGTAATAATAATAATTTCATCTAAATGACTCTTGATGACTTGTCTGACGCCGAGGTTAGTGAATATTTTCACCATCACCAGCAGGCGGCGCTAACGAGCGGCTATTCCTGGTTTCTGCTCTTGTTGCTAGTTAACGGTTTTCTGTGTCTGAACAACGAAAAGAGCGACGACTACAGACACTGAGCTAACAGAGAGAACACAGCTGTGACTGCTCCCGGCCACAGGGCCCACTAATGAGTAGGAGATCCTGACTCTAACTAATGCAGAACAAACGCAGTGAGTCACGCGGGTCCATCGTCAAGAGCAGACGGCACTGATGCAGAAACACAGTACACACACACACACACACACACACACCTCTCTTCTTACAGCGACGATGGATGACTTCAAACGTTAAAATGAAGATGGTCAAGAATTCTGGGATTCCAAAACACAGGACGACGACGATAATATTCAAACATACACACTATTAAGCAAATCAATCACATACTGGCACTGACGACAACCTGAATTACAGAAAAACTAAAAAAAACACCACAAAAACACCAGCGATGACTGAATGATGTTTACCTTGAAGCAGATCACGTTCGTGCCTCATGGAGCTAAAGGTAGGTCTGTGTCTCAGGCCCAACATGGCTCCTCTGTGTGCTTCAGAGCAGTCACATCAGATGGCAGCAGGTAGACCTGTGGGCTGCTGGTGCGCCGCTGACTCCATCGGTTTGTCCGTGTGTCTGAATCTGAATTAACCTTTAAAAACATCAAAGTCGCACAAACGCACAAGCTAACCGATGGAGGCAGCGGTAACAATGTTGGTCTCTTCAATGGAGTGTGGGGCGAACATCGATGGACACAACGGCCTTAGTTCCCTGTGAGAAAGGGCCGGCTGATGGCATGATATTGTAAACACTAATATTTCTAACTAGTATTTCTGCTCACTTAGTGGTAACGCCTGTCTGCTTCTCTAGTCTGGGGGCATGCAGTCGTCACCAACTGGAGGCACGACGCGTTTTAAGAATGACTGCGCTCCATCTGATTTAACTGCCACTGCAAGACACCATCTTTGCTCTCATCTGAACACACGAACACACACACACACACACATGAACACACACACACACACACACACACACACACGGCTTTGCTTTCGTATTTAGACATCTATAGTAGCAGCTAGAAGGCGACTATGACTATTGAACCGAGGCCATGTGAGGACACTACGCCATCGCAGCGCCGCCATGCCTCCCCTTCAGGTTCCGTCCCTCTTTTCTTTTTATATTATATTCTTTTAAAACATATTCTGGGATTTTATGGCTCCGTCTTCTCTACAAAAATAACACTTTTGTTTACATCATTTAAATCTTATATCTCTTAATGACGACCTGATTCTTTTTTATTATTATTGTCAAACAGAAACATCTGGGTCCGGACACAGCGGAGCAGCTCATTGTGCGTGAGAGCTACCCACTCTCGTTCACATCTGGACACATCCAGAGCGTCTAATGGAGATCGACTGACTCGGTTCTTCTTCTTTGACTGCTGCCATTTGGGCTTTTAGTGCACAGTTACAGCCTGGCAGAAGCTGATTTCCCCCCCCCAAAAAATAAAAATAAAAGCGGGAGCAGGTACCAATAAAACACCTGCTCCCCATTGAAGTCCATAAGCCTTTTCTATAACCAGATTCAACTGATTTTGACATCGTAAAAAAACAGCCATACTGCAGACCTTCTCCGTAGTGATGGACTTCACTATGACCCTCCCCTGAGGAGCTGCAGTAGCTGGCAGCTTGTTTACAAGTAGAGGATCAAAAGACCGTCTCCTCAACCGTGTGACCCGCCAGCTGGCACGAGGGCAGAGCCGCCTTTGTCTCCAAGTCGTCCTCCTCCTCCGTCTGGGCTCGGTCGCTCTCCATCTCTTTGTCCTCGGTGACCGTGTCCTCTTTGCAGAGGGCTGCTCCGTTGCCGTCTTTCTTGGCCATCTGATAAGGCTGGATTTCTTTGGACTGGCCAACAAGGATTCATTATATTATGTGCTGCTGTTGAAAGCTCAGGTTTTTTTTATTATCAACAAACAAGGAAAAAAACAGGCAAGGAAGAGTGTGGACACGAGGTTACCTTCTGAGGGGTGGACAGAGGAGTGACGCAGCAGAGCTTCTCCTTGTAGCGCTCGGGCAGGAAGAAGAGCAGCGTGCCCATGACGGGAAACACTGTGCCGGGGGTCAGATCCTTCTCCTTCATGGGTCCTAACATGTGGACAGAAACGCTTTTAAAGATGCGAGGAATCAAAAGGGCAGTTTTCATTCAGTGTGGGCATCACATGAACTGTTCTTCCATCACTGGGCCCCTAAGCACTGTATATGGGACTTTCTGATTCAAGCAGTCACTAGTTGTTATTCTCGTGATTCCTACCGTGATGCAGAATGATTGAGGAGAGACTCCTTTCCCATTGCCAGAGTAGAGTAGCATCTCTGTTTTTGTCTCTGGTGTGTCACATGGGACGTCACAAAAGTGTAAATGTTACGCTGGTGTTTTAAACAGCACTTTACCCGCGTTACACAAAGTCCCACATGCTTCCTCCAAATAACCTTTTGTTCCTTTAAACACTGCTCCAGTTCTTATTCATCTGTTGAAATGCTTCAAAGGACACTTCAAATGTAAGAGCATAATGCCTGCTTCCTTCTTGCCACTTGTATCTATTTTGAGCACTTTGAGCCATAGACATTATGAAATGTGTGATACAAATAAAGAACATTATTTGTTTCTTTATATCTGATACTTTTTCAAACTCTCAAACCAGAGTTGGTG
The DNA here is from genome assembly GCA_028022725.1 of Lycodopsis pacificus. NCBI lineage: Eukaryota > Metazoa > Chordata > Actinopteri > Perciformes > Zoarcidae > Lycodopsis > Lycodopsis pacificus. The sequence goes on along the minus strand of CM051705.1, from coordinate 18,155,395 downwards.
ATTTTTTTTTGTCACGGTGTTAGCTTCATACGGTTGCTGTGGACTTTGAATGAAGTGTGTTTTACAATGATCAGTGGGGTTAACTTGGTGAATTAAAGGCGCTTTGGGAGCAATTTCTATTGTCAACAAAGCAACGAATAGTTCTGATAACAGCACAGACAGAGAGCGACTTCAGACTGATGTCTCCTCTCTAACTTTACAGCGACAGTAGTTGTTTGCTGCTTTATTAATGGTCTGAATGTTAAATACAGCTTTATATATATATATATATATATATATATATATACACACACACACACACACACACACACACACACACACACACACACACACACACACACCTGTTAGCAGGCTGACCAGCAGTCCCACCACCACCACAGTGGTGGAGTTGTGAGCGCTGTACCACATGTAGGACAACGAGTAGAGCGCCTCCACACCCGATCGCCTGAAGGACAAGGGGGGGGGGGGGGGGGGGGGACAAAGCGGTGGTCAGACCTTTAGCGGACTGCACAGCTGCAGTCTACCTGTAGTGCTCAGTGAAGGTCTTTGAGGTCAGTTCTTTGGTTCTCATGTGTTACCTTAGCCTGGGTCTGGTGGCGTTGACCAGTGTAGTCATGACAGTGGCGGTCATGTTGTCAAACAGGGGCAGGGCGGTGGTGTTGAGCGGTGGCACTGGCATAGAATCGGACATACGCATCAAAAAGCTCCCAATGCCGATCCAGAAGGCCATGGCGAGGCCCGCTACCAACCCCACCACTGCACCCTGAGGAGGGACAGGGACAGATGTTCCAACCTCCACTCAAACATAGTGGAGCATTTAATCACAAATCAAAATAACACTCACAGTCGAGTTTGCCCAGGGAAAGAACATCCCCAGACAGAAGAGGCCCAGCAGGGGACCACCCACCATCCCGAAGATGCTGAAGGCTGCCTGAGGGCAGAGGACACAACATTTCATCATGTGTCACGCTTACAATTAAACACTTTTTCTTTATTTGCATGTCAACAGTTTGTTTACCTGCAGCACAGATCCCATGATGGAGGCGAGGTAGGCCATAGCCAGACACACCAGCCCATAGACCAGAGCTGTGGGGCAAAGAGATGAGTGGTTACACCCGCTGCAGGGTTACAGTTCATTACACAGTGCACCTTTAAAGCAGCGGTCTTACCAAGTCCCTTGGATAGCAGCGTAGCTTTAGCCTCAGTCATGTTTGGAAAATAAGGTTTAATCAGGTCCTCCATGGTTACAGTTGCTAGGGAGTTAAAAGCTGACGAGATGGTGCTGGAGGGAGGAACAGAGATGGGATTGAATTGCACATTATGAAGCTCGTCTGTACAGCACAGGCCTTTGGGATAGAACACGAAGACGGTAGCGAAGTTCAAAAACATGACTCATCTTCATTCAACAGCAGACGATCCTCTTCTTTAAGACGGGTTCTCTTACCTGAGAGCTCCACTGAAGAGACAGGCCACAAACAGTCCTGCGAGGCCGGGCAGATCCTTGAAGACGTCCATCACAAAATACAGCACCATCTGCACAAAGCAGCTAAACATTAGCCGATAACCTCCAGAGCCAAGACAGAAGAGATGACACTGCATATACACCGACATCTGGGGAGCCATGAAGGCAACTCAATGCTCACCTGGTCGTTAGTTTTGACGTAGCCCTTGTCCAGAGGGCTGTCCTCTCCGTAGCGAGCAAACATGACGAGACCCATCAGGCAACCTAAACACAAGACAATCTGCTGGCACGGGAAAACGACGTAGCAGGACCTGGAAGGACAGCAGAGGTGAGGGCAAACGAAAACACCGTCAACACTGGAGACAAGATGACAGACACCATAAAAAAGGTACCGATGACAAGGAAAGGAATGATATGGGTACTGAAGAATACTTAAGACAATAGTTACAAATGAACCCCCAGTTGGACTCGGTTCTACTTATCTCCGAAACTAGATCATGCATTCGGTCGCTGATGCGCATGAGTTTGTGTGTCTGTCTGTCTCTCCAGGGCTAATCTCGCATACTACTGGACCCACTGGCCTAATATCTATAGTGCTCATCTATGACTGCATGCTCAAGGACCTCATGGTTGCAGTGATTTATACATATTCTATGTGTGCATCCAACTGGCTTCGCACATGACAAACTGAACCGAGCGCTGACTAGGACAAGGATTAGTATGTTGTGAGACTTTGACGGTACTCACATGACGGCCTCCTTCTCCGTACGAGCACTAAGGTACCTCTGGACCTGGGCCTGGTTGACCCCGTACAGAGCCAACATCAGGAAGACTCCTCCCACACCCAGCGTCCAGAAGGTGTGGCGCTCCAGCGGGTCAGGGTTCAGGCTGCACGGGCAGAGAGTGAACACAGTATGATCAGCCCCTACCTTCATGCACCACAACACAATGTAAAGGTCATACAAAGGAGGAATACTTCATTCCACAACTCACTCCAGTCCAGAAATGCGGCTGCCATTGACTGCCTTCCTCCACACCTCTGCCATGCCCCCCGCCTGACTGGCCCCCACCACGATGACCGCCAGCTGGCCCGCAAACATCACCACCGTCTGGAACACATCGGTCCAGATCACCGCCTTCAGACCCCCCTGGGACAGAGCAGCAGTGGATTCACTTTAAATTCTATAATAATCAACATTAAAAATCAGAGGCTTCACATACCGACAACAAATGCATATATGATCCTAGAATGACCAGAGATGATGCTAGGAAAAGAAATAAAGACGTCAGAGAGAAGAGGAATTGATGGGGAGGAGAATTTCCAGGCAAGTGCAGGTTGTGACGTTTTGATAAAAACTACAGTAACATCCTGAGTACTGCTAAGTTCTTCAAACGCTGTAGTCAACTAATGCGTCACCGTATTCATTGATGAAATGAACACTCACCAGAGCAGTATATAGAGTGCACACCAACCCCATGGCCAGCACCGCCCCCCACAGGTCAACGCCCGTCACTGCAGAAGAACAGAGTAGAAGCATTACAAACCTCAGCACACTCGAGGGTTACTCAATCTTCTGATAACATCAGCAACTGTTGGCACCTGTTTGTGAAACAATGGTGTGATAGTCCTGCGGTAAAATATGAGAAAATAATAAGTCCTACCTGCATTGAGTGCGAGGGCCGGGGCATACAGGACCACCCCCATGTAAATGACCTGCAGAGAAAGAGCAGAACAAACACTGCAGAACAGAAGAATCACAGAACCAGAGCTGAGCTCACACGGATCAGAGCAGACCTGTGAAACGGCCTGTGGTCGGCACTTTTACAAAATACATTTAGAGAGAGACAGAGGTTTGGATCTCACTGATAGTTCAATAATATGACCGCGTACACAATTAACCCTTTCAACCCCAAAACCCGCCAGGAAGTTTGAAAGGCATGTTTTAAAAAAAAAAAGAAAAGAAAAATATGCCACTAATCATACACAGAAACTGTAAACACAACGTGTCGCCAGATTATTTACATTCCCGATGGTCCTTGAACACATCATGTGTAAACAACAACACCAAATCTGAATCAATATTAGTCTACGTGTCTTGTTTAAATAACAGTCACATGACAATAGCTCAGTGAAACTTGGTTTACACAGAGCACAGCGTCGAGGACAAACCAGGTTGTAAACATGTAAATAGTTGTGTCTGTGTAATATGTAATATGCACGTGGAGCCTCAATGTTGGTAACACTTGTGGGCACTTAGAAAATGTTGGATATATCGAAGGCATTGATTTAAAATGTTTGCAAAATAAAGAAAGAAATTCAACATGTGTTGTTTTCTTTACAATGTGTGGCATTAAAAGACACTTTTGAGTTCTCCCTACTTTTCGCCATCATTGGGCTGTTCCCACAGAGCTGTTCCCACAGAGGTGCAAGAACTGCAGCGACGAACAAGCCACGGTGAGTAAAATGTGACCGGAGCAGAAACATAACAAGCTCTCAAACTGTCTGGGGTTCAGAGTTAAACTTTGTCTCACAGGGTCGTCTGCTGATGAAAAGGCAAAGCAGCCTTTGAGCAACCCGCCGACAGTTCACAATATACTTTAGGGACATTTTTTATTTGTTTGTTTGTTTATTTATTTAGCCGGGACAATGCACACCAATCAACAGAGTGAGCCAGAGAGGCCAGATGTTTGAAGGGACATATGTATCGATTATCTGTGAGAATAACTATTCATATCATGTCATCGACTCGTGAACGCTGTTAATGCGTAATTGGAGAAGTTTTAGGCAACACAAACCCTAAGAGATATTTTACAAGGGTCAATGTGACATGTCCAAAGTTTTACTCAGGCTGTGATATAATCAGCCAATGAATGCATTCTCAGATAGGACGATAAACAGCGACAGTGCAGATTTGTTATTGCTCATCTTCACTTAATGTTTCACTGCATCACCTGATGACTTCAGCTGCCAGCTTGCTGAACTAAATTGGAAGTTACTATTAAGTTATTATACATCATTTTCTTATAATAATAGTCTTTACTAAGTATCTGCTTAGGTGACGTGATATGCAGAGTGGCGGTCATTTTATCAAATCACATCCCTGTAAGTGCTGCCATGAACACGGCCCAGAAACTAATGTAAAACAAAGTATGACGCAAACAAAGATACCATCTGAAAGATGAAGGTCACCGTCCCACATATGCGAACCGTCTTGTTGAAGCGCAGCTCCAGATACTGCCGAGGGGAGAGAGTGTCAAAGGGAAAAAACAGAAGATTAGAAGTCATCGTGTGATACGTGGTCATTAGACCCACACTGTCAAAGCCAGGGGCTGAGAGACTCACCTTAAAGTCAAAGGTTTCCTCAAGATACAATCAGTTCTTAAGTTTCCTGCTGAAGGTTTCAGGTTGGTGTCTTAAGTATTGAAGGTTTTCTCCTTATCTTGGTCTTATACTTAAGGAATCCCTTAAAGTTAAAACACTTTAGCAACCACAGCAAGGACAAAAACCGGAACAGTCATTATTTGAGGATCACATTTACTTTTTATTGCGATCCTCTAGAACAGGGGTTCTTAACCTTTTTGACCTCGGGGCCCAACTTTTCAAGTACAAAGTGTCCCGGGGCCCATTCAAATATTAACACTGTATTAGTTTAACTAATTGATCTCACTCTTGGTTTGATTGGTATTCAATAACTATATTAAATCCACTTACAGTTTAACAAGCAAAACCCTTGTCAAATAAATGAGATGATACAATGTGATGATCACAAAGACATTTATTATCATGTGTATGTAAACCTGCATACACAACAAGAAGCCCAACAGGCTTTCCCACGAGCATTAGATGTTTCGTCGCCAAGTGTCGCTTTATTTTTGAAGGCTTGAAATAAAACCAAATAAAATGTGCCTGGAGCCGCAAAAGCTATTTGATATCACAGCTTATAAAGTGTTTATATATATATATATATATATATAGTTATATTATATATAGTTATATTATATATATAAAAACTATAGTTTGTTGTATTTTGTTTTACCTGATATAACAATATCAAACTCTTATGAAGAGGAGAGTTTGCTGCAGCAGCTGATAATTCGCTCTTTGTTGCTCATCTCCGTGACACTTTTCAGCACATGCTGTGTGCTTGTTCTGGAAGCATAGAGGTAAAACAGCATCGTTGCCAGTGAAAGCAAATGAAGACGTCCACGCAGAGTTAAACTCTCTATTTTCCTTGCTCGAGTTAGGAAACTTGTCAGAATACTCATATTGAGCTGCATCAACTGATGATGTGATGCATTGGTCTGTGTGTTTCCTGCACCGCCGAACAAGTGCCGTAACGGCTGGATAAGAGGCGCCGGTTAAAGTATAAACTCGGTGCCCAATATGTATAATTCCGAATTATCTATCGGATTTAGGGCCTGGGTTCGGATCCGGTCCGCCAGTTGGGGACCCCTGATGTAGATTCAGGGAGCCGCAACAGACGGGCTGAAGAGCCGCAGGTTGCTGACCCCTGGGCTAGCGGCCAGCTGAGTGTCTTCTTCTGCATATTGTAGCTTGTTAAACAACTGACTGACACATTACCGCCACCAGGTGGTGGGAAGCTATATTGTAACTGAGCGTCTCATGGATAACAGTAATATCTCTGGTGTCTTCAATTGATAACCTATGCGGTCCCGCGGCCCTCGCGGCCCACAGGTGCAAAACTGAAAGTTTTTTGCGGCCCTCTAGGTGGCGCTCGAGCCCAATCGTGGGCCGCGGCCCCATGGTTAAGAATCACTGCTCTAGAAGGCTTATATTCTTTTCCTCCTCTGTCCAACTTGCTTTTCTTGTCTTCTGACATTTATTTATTTTACTATCTATTGGCTAACTCTGTGAGGTATAGCAGTGCAAGCAAAGAAACCTCTCCTTGGAAATCTGTAGGATTTTACTGCTGTAGAATCTCCTTTAAAGCCTTGACGTTTTCCTGAACTACAGAAACCTTAACTAAGGAGAACCCAACCCTTACGTGTCACACTTAAGGAGGAAACGTGAGGTGTTTTGTGTAACCGGCCCCTGGTTTATAAGTCACAAGTCATTCTTTGTTCACAGGACATTGGTGCAGTGCTGTTCAGCTTATCTCATGAACCAAAGCACACTGAGCCAGTCTGGCCGTCAATAAAGGCCGTGTGAAGATGTTCAGTCTTCAGACGTTTGTTTCTGTTGAACGTTGGATAAGCAGATAAGAGGACAGATAACGATTTTAAGCTCCGAGATCATAGTCGAGAAAAAAAGAAGAAGTGAAAACTGCCGACAGAGGACAGATTCGTGTCAATTCTAGACTTGTGCGTACCTCGTAGGCGCTGGACAGCCGCAGTCGGTAGAGGACTGGTATGAAAACGTGGGCCGGGATGAGCAGGCCCAAGAAGTAGGAGCAGCCCAGGAACCAGTACTGAGTCCCAAAGGTGTACACCTCAGAGGGAGCGCCCAGGATGGCAACGGCCGACTGGAAGGTGGCCAGCAGGGACAGAGACACGGGCAGGCAGCTCATGGAGCGATCAGCCATCAGGAACTCCTAGAAGAACAACACAATGTCCGTCAGATATTTCTAAAATAAAAACTGAGAGTAAGGGAAGCATCGTCAGGAAAGAGATGGAAGTCTACCTGTGTTGTGCGCTGGCGCCCACCGGAGAAGGCGTAGAAGAGGCCGATGCCGGTCGAGGCCACCAACAGCAAGGCAAAGATGACGTAGTCCGCTGGGGTGAAGTGCATGAGGACCACGTCCCCCATGATGGCAGTGGATGTGGCAGGGGAGGGAGGGGGCTGTCGGGAGAGGGAACGCTGCTGGAAGCACGGCCTCCGGGGCTGATCACGTCGTCAGAGAGAGCCCCTCGCCCATAGGGAGAGTCGCTGAGAGCTGCAGGGAGAACAACAAGTGAGGAGGTGGTACTGAAGCAGTAATACAACCTCCTCCAAGAGCGCTGCGTTTAAACGCATCACTGCCGGCTGTTCTGTAACAGAGGAATCACAGGAGTCTGTCAAATGTGTTCTTGCATTATTAAATCAACTGAAGCCAGAGACCCTTTATTGTTGAATTTAAAACCGGATTTTACACAAAAATCAATGCAAAGTCAATTTCATTTATGTTGCCCGATATGATAAATGTGCCTCGGGGGCTTTACTGCACAGCGTACGACACCCTCTGTGCTTTGAGCTCTTGTTCACATGACGTAGTTTTTGGTGAAAAGGGAGGAAATGTTTTCACATAATATGAAATAGATAATAAAGAGGGAACTGTGGCCTGTTGAACTTGCTGACACCAGCTCTAAGCAGCTTACAATGCATCATTAAAACTACGAATTACAAAATGTTATCAATAAAAAAAACTCTTATTTCCAAATTATTTGAATGGCGTTTTTTTATGCAAACAAACACATTGACTATAACAAAGTAAAAGGATAACATTTGGAGTTTGACGGTTTGCACAGACTTTGGGGCAGCTGCAAAAAGATTTCGAGATAGTGGTGATAACTAAATTCTCTGGAGACTTGTAAACCAGCTGCTACAACAAAACAACAATAAAAACAGTCGGTGTCGGCCGAAATGGCTCGTCCACGATTGGCCATCGGTACCTGCTGCAAAGAAGCGGGATCGGGGCGTCACTAAAGGTTATACATGTCCTTACGTTACATTTTTCCGCTGATCCGATCCGCGACATGATCAGAAGTGAGAGTTTCAGATTGCAACTTTACCATAGCAGTACAACAGAAGCTTAACAGCACGTTTCTTTATCGTATTAGCTCGGAAACACACACACACACACACACACACACACACACACACACACACACACACACACACACACACACACACACACACACACACACACACACACACACACACACACAATAAGGACGGCATTGTGTCTGAACTACAGCTGGACAAACCCTCATTATTGTCTAAGTTGACAAACACAACAACAGCACTTGAATATGACAAAGAAACAGCACAGGACTTACTGTAACTACTGAGTCCACGCTGCTGCTGCTGCTGGCTGACACACTGGCCGCTCACACTGAAGGCTCACTGGAGACGAGTATCTTCGTCACGATCACTGTAGAGGCAAGAGGCAAAATTCAGCTCAGCCATTCACCACACGCACGAAATGCAGCGCCTGTCGCAATACTGTTACAAAGGTTTCAAGACCCAGCGCAATGTTCTCCAAAGAAACAGCGGTGTCTTCTCTTTTTGGGTCCGGATCATTTCAACCAAACAAAACCCAATCCCTCGCTATGTTTTGACAAGAGATGCACAACGGTGTTCTTTTGCAGCGGTCACTCCTCGCTGTGCTCATCGGAGGATATTCCACCTCACATGAGAGCGTCTTCTCCTTCACAGCGTGTTGTTTGGCTGCGGTCTCCAACACTACTTGTGATTGACGTGATCTCGGCACCGCCTCCGAGTACAGCTATGTCTTCTAGCTGGAGCGCTGTGGTTGTTGCCATGTTGGCATCTTCTTCTACGGGTCAGTATTACACTATTTTTTACGAGTATCAGAATCGGTATGTTTTTAAATCTGCGCACTCTATGTGTGCCTTGTGAGTAAAAACTCTCACACCGAGCTGAAATGAAATAAAAGTGCACACAACATGGGTAAATGAAGTAGCGGAAGGTTTCGGTGTCACGTCTAATGTGAGATTACGATCATTGCGTCGGTAGCATTCTGTACCGACAGGCCCGTCTGTGCGATGCTCCGTGCTGCAGTGATCAAGCACTGGCCGAGACCAATGACCCCGTTAAGTCCTCTTATCATTACGCTTATTATGGCTAATCTACCACGCTGTATGACAGGTCGGGAACAGAAGACACTGCCAGTTGAAACTGGTTCAACTTCAACAGCAGCCATCGGGTGGGTGTTTTAACAGATAGACTGTAGCTCTTTAACTAACGTGAATGCGTCACTTTGCACGTGCTATGCGCTGCAGTTCAAGGCCCGCTGGGAATACATATCCAGCGGTATTTAAAAATCAACCATTTGCCACAGTGCTTGTGGATTAGGCATGTCTGTAGTCTGTATGGTGTACACCTTGTTCTGCCGTTTCACACGAGACTTTGCTCCTGCTGAGAGTTACGGGATCAGAGCCAAGGGCCTTTTGTTGCAAACCCCTACTGTTTGGATGCCATTCTAAAAATGGGCTTTATGCATTAAAACCAGACAGGTTACATAAGGGCCCTTTGATTAAAACCCTGCAGAGCATAAAGCAAGAGGCCCAGTGGTTTCATTTCACAGTGAAACCAGAGGTACATGCCATCTCAGGACTCAACTGGTGCTGGCTGTTTTATAAGGAATTGTTTCCTCAAAGTTTTTGTCACTCAAAAATGCCACTCAAACGCTCTTGTTCACGTTGCTGGTGTTACGTTTCCAACGGCGTCCCAGTATGCTATATTTAAGATTAATTTCGACCAAATCACAGTTGCCGGATTGTTGGAACAGATGAAAAAATATTAACCGTTTCTCTCCAGTTTGAAGGAAGTGGGTTTTACAATTAGTCTAGAATTTGAATCTCCATCACTGAACTAAGACAAATGTGAATAGAAGGTATACAGTTGGATTTTTGTCTGAATATTTCTCTCATTGCTTTGTGAGGTTTTTTTTTTGCTAATTTATCAGCCTTTGCACAATGCATCCTGGTACATGTAGGCAAAGCTGACACGCCACCTGCAGCAGGAGAAATCAGTATCTCGAACAACACAGCACCTATGAATGTATACATTTAAATTGTAAAGATATATCTGGTGTAATCCCACATGGGCACACTGCCACTGATAGCACACAACCCCACAGGCTACTGAAACGGCTCGCTGAAAAGGACAGTACTTAAGAATGTACAATACAAAGGAACATGGCTCACAGCAAACTATTTGCTTCTGCACCAATTGGCCAACTACAACCGTGCCTTTCCACCGCACGAGTGTGCAAAACGGTGCCGGGCGTTAATCGCTCACATCCAACACTACCCCACCTCCTCGGCCCCAGGATTCAACCGACATTTAGGCCTTTTTCTGTTGAGTGAGGTAAAGCTGCAGTCCTTTTGCTTGTGTGTGCAGCACTGACTGTGATTTTGGCCAGGCTGCGTGCTAGGTGGTGGTGGTGGTGGGGCTGTCACGAGCATCGCAAATCACACAAGGAGGTCAGGGAGGCTGCGGTTGCCTGGCAACACAGGGACAATGATTGCGCGTTTACACGAGGTAGTGCGAGCTGAGCCGATGGCACCAGCGCTTTTTACCCGTACACCCCCGTCTAGTGTGTATCTGGTGGAACAACAGAAGACCTGCTGTTTGATGGGGGGGGGGGGGGGGGGGCATGGGAAGGTTTGCAGCTGCACGGGACAGACTGCTATTACGCTTATCAAGGTGGTTCAAAGCAGGCCACACATTTTCAACCCCCTCATCAGACAACCAGCACGAGCTCTGCATTTAATGTACTGCGTGTGAGCACTCAGTGTGAATATCAACAGGGATTAAAGGGGCCAACGAGAGATACCCTTCTAATTGTCCTTGACAGGAAGCTACAGAACCAGTGTTTTTGTGCATCAGTCAGGGTGAGAACATTTGTCTCAATCCAAGGTTAAACACGGCCATTTTAGCCGAGAGGACTCGAGCCATCCATCACTCTTCATCCTGAAAGTTTAAATGAAAAATGCAGTTTGACAACCCTTCCAATAAAGCATAAATCTCACCAGTTTGTTAGTGGAAGTTCGTTCTTGAGCGTGGAATGGACCCACCGTGGCTCACTATAACTGCACAGGTACCAGCGGGACATCTTTCTGTCCTCCAGCCTCAGTGGGCAGCAATGAAAAACAATAACACTCTGCAGTGCCCTTTGAGGAGCAACACAGAAAGGTGAGATCTCTCTCAGAGGTGTTTTCAATCTGTATTTTGGGGTTTTAGAGGAGACGACTAGGTTGTTTAGACAATGTATGCACCTTCCCAGAGGTTCTCTCACTTCAAATATTTTGTTCATTGACAATTTAAAACTATTGTTAAAACACTCGGTCAGTCTTTAGCCTATTGATTCCTAATAGTTTATTACAGCCCTTTTGCTCCAGGGATTATAGTCATTCTTCTTCTCTGAAGGTTTAAAGCTTAAACGGGTCAAAGCAAAAGATAAATATTGGCTTTCGACAGGACAGCGTTAGGTTATAGTCAGGGAATGACTGTTAGACGTAGGCCTATTGTCTGAAAGGTCAGGTGGATGAGACGTGGGTAGTAAATACTCTTTTCAGTAACACTTGGAGCAAAGATATTCTGGAATACACTGGCTATCGTCTGAAAATTATTTCACTTTGTATTGGTTTAAAATGAGCTTGGAAGACAGCTACTTTGGGCTACAAGCCGGTTGTTCACATAGTCCCTCATCTCCAGTCTCGCATCCCAAGTTGCGAATGGGAAAGAGGTTGGTCCGGATCCGCTGGCTGCACTGGAACCCCCAAAAATACAGCTCCTTGACCCCAGAGACGTATCTGTCGACAGACCGCTAGCTGGTGGGTTCCAGAGATTGGTGAAATTGAATGCAGACCATAATATTTTCAGCAAAACACAGGGGTGTACAGTGATCCCCATGCTACTAACTACATACACGCGTGTGCGCTCTGCATGCTTACATACGGGCTCAGCTGGTCTCATGTGAGTAATTATTAACCCTTCAACTGAACCCTGACCTGCTCCGTCAAATAACTCCACAGCACACGCTGTGAGGTAGACAAGTGAGATGCATCACATTTTGTTTCCACAAGCACAGAGATTAAGTGCTGCTGACAAGTGACACACAAAACTGCCACCGCTGATTAACGAGTTATCAGTTCTAAAAAAGCTAGTCTTGTGAATGAAGATATGCGCGAGGCTGTTCCACTGAAGGCCGATGATACCGAGCGGAAGAAGTGACTCGACACAATGCGTTAGTCTTTTGTGACAATTGTTAACGTGACACCAGATAATACTAAAACAGGAGATTGGTGTGTAATCATTAGCCTGCAGAAGGTGCGGGAGTTCCTCGCAGCAGATAACTGGAAGTCATCTTGACCCTCGCCAGATGATCTGGGTAAATACACAAAACACTTCAAGTGGAACTGTGTGTGTGTGTGTGTGTGTGTGTGTGTCAGTAAATCTGCTCAGTGACAACCTGAAGTAGTGTTAAAATCACTGCCTTTTATTCAAATGCTGCAAACAGGACCGTGCGCCCTGAAATACATTCGTCATCTAACCTGATGTCGCTTTATTATCGGAACGTCTTCCAAAGTTTGTCTTGTGTCCCGAGACGTACACAGTTCCACATAAATACAAACACGACATTCAACCAAACAACAAAATCGGACTACCAACATAAAACAGCGCCTCACATTCCAAAAAGAAAGTGTTTGCATCGCTCCCTTTTACAGTCAGTGTTCCGTTGGTACAGTGAGGCCTACTTAGAATCCAAACTCTGATTTCACAGTGTGACAGACTGAGAAACAGAAGACTTCAGTCGAGCCTGTGGGACTCTAAATCGTCTGAGTGATGGCAAACGCTGATATTCTTCAAATAAAGTGTGTAACGGGTCTGATGTAATGCAACGGGTCTGATGTAATGCAACCAGCCGTTTTGACATCTAAAAGCTGGACTAACGCAGAAGTTCTTCCTGGTCAAAATAAACAGACATCCACGGCATCACTCACACTAGAATAAATGGCGTCACTCTTGCCATTGATTTGTATTGAAAATAAAATTGAAAGCCCAATACACATCAATGGCAAACGTGATGTCATCTGTCCTCTTAAGTAAGTTATTGTGCATATCTGAGATGTTCTTTTTGACTTGGAAGTCTTAAATTACAGATATCTGCAATATAAATACAGTGTAGCTCTTAAATGTCAAAGGGCCACATGCACTTTGAGGATAAATGTAGTTTTGACTAGTACAATCAAAGCTGTAGATATCTAGAAAATACAATTTCTACTAGTACGAATGTTATTGTGACTATCCTTAATCACCATTCTGACTAGGAGAAGTGCTATTATGGATATCTCAAATGTAATCACAGATATGAATGTGGTTCAATTAAATGTTGAAATATTTAGAATATACGCAGTTTGAAAACTTGACCAGTGAAGTGTTTGACCCACAACCTTTGAGCAGATCCGTACACAGCAGCCGAGCCAATCCAGCTTCACGCTGAACGGAGAGACAACCGTACCGTGCACCGATTCCACCTTGTGGTATGCAGCAGACATATTTTTACAGCGCATGGAGTTTGCCTGAACAAGTCAGGGGTAAAACTGTTTACCTCCAACCTATTTTTCTCCCTGCGTCACCCGTCTGTCCCTACTGCCAAGGACAAGACACAAGAGGAGTCTAAACAAGAGATAACCACACAGCATCGCCATGGAGACCTTACGGGAAGGATGCCCCCGCCTAGCGACAGCCAAAAGGAGGAGTCTCCAACCTCATCATCAGGGACCGCCTCCGATCTCCCACTTTCCCCACCCTTCCGAGACGAGGAGTCTTTACCTCCCTCCCCAGCACCTACTTCCACCCCCCAAATTCCATCCAGGTCCCTTTCCTCTCTCACACTCTCCCCCCACCTGGAGTTCACTGACCACATGAAAGGAATGCTGGAACCATGCTGGAACCAAACACACTCCTCTCCCACTCCTCGACGGTTCCACAACCATCCTCTGTCTCCCCTACCTGATAAAGGAAATAATTGATATCTTCTGGGTCCAGGCTACAAGGCTAATGACACCAATGACTCTCTCTCGCATTAAACTTAGCTTTATTAAATGTCAGGTCTCTGTCAGGAAAAACATTTTTAATCAATGATTTTATTGTTGGACACAAACTGGACATTTTGTTTTTAACTGAAACTTGGTTAAATCAAGATAACAGTGCAGCTGTTCTTATTGAATCAACACCTCACAACTTCAGTTTCATGAGTGAAACAAGAGCGCATAAGAAAGGAGGTGGAGTTGCTGTTTTATTTAATGATTCTCTTCAATGCAAGCAGATGTCCTTTGGTCATTTTAGTTATTTTGAATATATGGCTCTGAATTCCACTCAAGCTTTATTCCTAAACATTTACAGACCACCTAAATACTGTGCAACCTTCTTTGATGAGTTTACTGAACTGCTGTCTGTAATCTGTATTGATTTTGACTGTGTTATTGTTGGTGATTTTAATATCCATGTTGATAATCCCCAGGACAGAGAGTCTATAGAACTATGTGGTGTCCTTGATAACTATGATCTGACTCAGCATGTGACAGGACCCACCAACAACAGGGGGAACACTCTGGACCTAATCATCACCAAAGGTGTAAACATTTCCAAGGTCGCTGTGACTGATGTTGCACTCTCTGATCATTTCTGTGTTTTCTTTGAGAGTGCAATCTCCATGCACACAAATGTCCAAACCAAGGTTGTGACAAAGCGTTACATCTCTGAAAACACCAGTGAACTATTTATTCAGAAGTTCTCCTCCACACCAGCCCTCTCTTGCCTCTCAGTCAATGAGCTTGTAGATGGCTTCAATTTTAAAGTTAAAAATATTATTGATGCCGTTGCACCCACTAAAGTGAAGGTTGTCTCGGGTAAACAAAGATCTCCTTGGAGAAATGCTATGCTGGTCAAAATAGAGAAACGAGAGTGTCGGAAAGCTGAGCGCAGGTGGCGAAAAACTAATCTCCAGGTTCACTGTGACATCTATAAAGAGAGACTTCGCAATTATAATTTGGAACTTAGAAATGCAAGGCAGTCCTTCTCTGACATCATAACCAAGAACAATACACGCGCCTTATTTGCTACCGTCGACAGGCTAACAAACCCTCCAGTGTCGGTAGCTGCTGAGCTCCAATCCACCGGCATGCAATCAATTTGCCTCCTTTTTTACTGACAAAATTCAGAAAATTAGACAAGCAGTCAGTGCCTCCACACCAACCACAGGATATGTGTTGTCCCGATCTCTGAATAACATCCATTCAAATATCATGACACAATTTCATTCAATCGACCGTAGAAGCCTAGAAGACATTATACAACATCTGAAGTCATCCTCCTGCTGCTTGGATATTCTACCAACACACTTTTTTCAAAAATATTTCAAACTGCATGACCACTGATCTTTTACAAATTGTAAACACATCCCTTCTCTCAGGTGTCTTCCCACAAGCCCTAAAAACTGCAGTTATTAAACCACTCCTAAAGAAGGCTAGTTTAGACTCCGCAACGATGAAAAATTATAGGCCAATATCAAACCTCCCATTTTTAAGTAAAATAATTGAAAAAGCGGTTTTCCAACAGCTGACCAACTTCTTGGCCGTAAATAACTGCTTTGATGTTTTCCAGTCAGGCTTTCGACAGCACCACAGTACTGAAACTGCTCTTGTTAAGGTTTTCAACGACATCCACTTAAACATAGACAATGGCAGAAGTTCAGTCTTAGTGTTACTGGATCTCAGTGCTGCATTCGACACGGTCGACCATGCCATACTCCTAGAAAGACTAAAAATCTGGGTGGGACTTTCTGGCCCAGCACTTAACTGGTTTGAATCCTACTTGAAGGACCCAGAATACTTTGTGTCTGTAGCTGATTACACATCAGAGCGGACTAAAATGACATGTGGTGTTCCCCAAGGTTCAATACTGGGGCCTCTTCTGTTCAACATCTACATGCTTCCACTAGCTCAGATTATGGAAAACAACAAAGTGTGTTATCATAATTATGCAGATGACACACAAATCTACATAACTATGTCACCAGGGGACTATAATCCCATACAAGGGCTGGGTAACTGCATTGAACAAATCAACAACTGGATTTTCTTCAATTAAACAAAGATAAAACAGAAGTAATTGTTTTTGGTACCAAGGACGAACAATTGAAAATCACCGCTCAGCTTCAATCACTGATGTTAAAACCCACAAACCAAGCCAGAAATCTAGGTGTAGTTATGGATTCAGACCTCAACCTGAACAGCCATATCAAGACAATTACAAAATCAGCCTACTATCACCTGAAGAATATATCAAGGATTAGAGGACTTATGTCTCAACAGGATTTGGAAAAACTTGTCCAAGAATTCATCTTCAGCAGACTGGACTACTGTAACGGTGTGTTTACAGGTCTCTGTAACAAGTCAGTCAGAAAGCTGCAGCTGATTCAGAATGCTGCAGCTCGAGTCCTCACTAAGACCAGGAGGGTGGATCACATCACTCCAGTTCTGAGGTCTTTGCACTGGCTTCCTGTCCAACAAAGAATTGACTTTAAAATCCTGCTGTTGGTTTACAAAGCACTGAATGGTTTAGGGCCAAAATACATCTCTGATCTGCTGCTACCTTATGAACCATCCCGACCCCTCAGGTCGTCTGGGACCGGTCTACTTTCTGTTCCCAGAGTCAGAACTAAACATGGAGAAGCAGCGTTCAGTTTTTCTGCTCCACATATCTGGAACAAAGTCCCAGAAAGCTGCAGGTCTGCTGAGACCCTCAGCTCCTTTAAATCAAGATTGAAGACTTTTCTGTTTGCTGCTGCCTTTAATTGAACCACATTCAATTAATATATGAATCAATTTCCTGCATTTCTGCATTTTACAACTGTATTTTATTTCTTACACTGTTTTTTAATGTTGTAATGCAATGAATGTTCTTAATTGTTTTTAAATCTCCTTTTCTTTTGCCTTATGTTTTGATGCTTTTAATGGTTTTATGTGAAGCACTTTGAATTACCTTGTTGTTGAAATGTGCGATACAAATAAACTTGCCTTGCCTTGCCTTGCCTTTGTATCACGGACTGGAAACGGGTCTCGATTCACGAACGGGAAGAAGCAGTCAATAAGAGGGGCTTATAACTATGTGGGGCTGGGGAATGTGGCCGGATTGTAGCCAATAGTGTTTGGAGTGTGGCTTGGGAAAAGGCTTTAATCCGAGCACCAATGTTCTACCTCACCAAAACAACGAATACAGCGACCTCAGCTTTCCATCTGCTAAGTGAGCTGACAAGCAGTCAGCGAGGAATGGGCAGAAATAAGTTTCAGACATCCAGCGCCTCTATTCATTCTCCATCAACAACATCTGTGTCGTTCCTTATTACACTGATGCAAAAAACAAAAACCAGAGTAACTGAAGGGACACCTCAACCAATCACAGAGCTCTATTTTGCATATGACTAACCTTACTGGCGCTTCTCGAAATGCAGCAACCTGATATGCATTTTCAATGGTGACCTTATATAATGTTTTTAAATAACTATAACCAACTGGAGGGGTAGTTTATACAAATTTAGCAAAAATAAATAAATACAAATGTTTTAGTGTTGATTCTATACACTGGAGTGTAGTAAATATTCCCCACGTAATTAACGTTCATATTTAATTGTTATTGCATAGACACATTACAACCATTCTAATGGACAGTTAAGTCTTCGGAATACGACCTTGTCAGGACGGCTCATCAAAGAGTCATTCTTCTTCTTCGATGGTGTCACGCTCAAACAGGTTCATTCAAACCATAAACTACATACTGGCTTTACACGGGAAGCAGCCAAAAGATATTGGGTCATGCGTCAACCCCGACATCATTCACGAATAAAAGCCCTCTAACGCTACGTGTACCGATACATAATTCGTGCATAACGTTATAAGAACATATTCCCATTTTTAAAGCAACGTGAACATTAGAGACAGACCTGCTGCCGACTCGGCTAATTAGTCCCCGCCCGCTCCGAGATGTCATTCATTTCAGCTGTGCGAGCTAGCCAAAATCGCTAACATCGCTGCTGAGCGGCTTGGTGCAGTTCACGTAACGAGACGCCACACCAGCTGCTTCGTTACAAACATCTCCCCATTACAACCAGAAAGAACCGGCACGCGAACACGTTTTGGCATTTAACGTTAACCAACTACGCGCCCTCATGGTCTTGTTGGCCAATCCAAACTTTCTTCTGCCACCGCGTGCGCCGACGTGAAAGACTACCCGGTATTCTCCGAGCCTTCGGTGACAACGACACGCATGCAACGCTATTTAATCCCATTCATATGATTAAATAAATAGGTAAATTGGTTTTACCTTTGACCACCTGACGCTGCCAAACCGCTGACGCTACAGTGCATCCCTCCGCTTGCATCTGCTCGTGAGCGGCGCTCGTGGGGCCAGGCGGTGACGGACCGCCCATTCTCCTTGACACTAGATTGGCTGCTGCCCTCACGTGCTCCTCGTAAACTACAAACTCGCCACAGTAAAAACGAATTTGTGCCAACAGTTGTGTAAAACGTTGCCATACGTGTAGCGTTTCAATATGTATATAGACACTTACAGTCTGTGTAATGTATTTGGTTCGTAGTGGTGCTTTTGTTCAGCTCTCATTCGTCACATTTTCAATAGTTTCGACCTTTCGGATTTTTTATGAAGGCACCACAACTCGTGCTCTGGCAGTCTGAAATACATTTAATTATATCGATTTGTGGGCACAAGTTTTTCCTATCAGTGGGACCAAAATAAAACTGAACTAAATTCTAACTAAATTGACGGTGTAACGCGCATGGCAGCTGTTTCCCGTTGACATTTTGTTTCGTGCATGTTGTCAAAAAGGATGACACCCTTCTCGCTGTATACACACACACACGTCTATGGATGACAGGACCCGGTTCAACGGGTCGCCGATTGATTTTTTTATTTTGATGACAGTATGCGTCACTCACCTACCGGTTTCTTTTCAACGATTGCAAGTGAGCTCACTACATCCACCGCCGCGCGCACTCGTATCGGGTTGAGGGGAACACATCGGTGACATTCCCCACCGACATCCTCCATTTCTCCCAGTGCGCACTCGATGAAAGCGTAGCTGCATAGGTTGCCCCCCCCCCCTCTCCTCCGACGGCTGGTGACTCATGTGTCTCCTTGAATTAATAGCAACACCAGTGTAACACAACTGAGGAGTGTTATGTTTCCTGTGGAAAGCAGTGAAAGCATATTTTTGTAATTTCTACATCTCATGTGTAAAAAAAATCGCTTCAAAAGAAATGGATCATTTTTTTTTTTTTTATTGTAAAATAAAAATCGAAGTATCAACAGTGAATCATAAATCCATGTCAAACTGATTTTAAAAGACATGTTTCCACACAGAACACTACTGAACGTAGTGAATGAATCAGCTGTAGGTGGGCGTGAGGCTCCTGCATGCATGCAGGATGAACCATCCCTAATTACTGTGATATTATACCAGCACAGTGCTGATCCGCTCCTCTGACAAACTGAGGAATAACACGCGTCGCAAGTAAGCACCCTTAAAAAGAAATACTTCAACCGAAAAAAACGTACATTTGTACATCAAACTACACACACCGTCACCTTGAATTCTTCTCTGTGGAGGTAGGTGAGAACACAGTAATTGATGTACAAACTCATTTTGTGGGGAAAGTTCTCCTTTTAACAGACAATATCTTTTCAAAATATTATTTTTCACCAAACAGCTTCCATCAGTCTGTAGTCAGGGGCACTACATGGTAAATATTTTTAAACGCAAGTCAATGAGACTCCACTTCAGGTCCTTCTGCTCCCACCTTGTAACCACGACAGAAACACGTGTATTAAATACAACTGTGGGTGAAACCGTGAGCTTCTCTGCTAAAGGAACAACAACAAAAAAAAAGGAATATTTTGTCGTTGGCGTTCGCTCCTCGAGAAATAAAGCATTCCCATAGCGACCCGAGTGTCCGCCCTGCGGCGCTCCTCCCTCAGTTCTGCTGCCGGATGATGGCGTTAATGCCCGTGTTGCGAAATCCGGGGTTCCCCAGGTCCTTCATGAGCCCGGCCTTGTCCTTGGCGGCGTGGCGAGCCACCGACAGCCTGAAGGGCAACAGGAAGTTGTTGGCGGCCCGGAAACCCTTGCCAACTGCGTAGATCTCGTGTATGAGGTCCTCCAGGCAGATGATGCCGTATTTACCTGAGAGACGGGGGAGGTGATGGGGAAACAGGTGTCAGGACCGGGCAGATGTTCTGTTAAAATTACAACTGGCACTGTGAGAAAACGCCGTCTGCCTTATTTATGCAACTCATAAATTCAGTGACAGTGGACCTACACTACTACGCTTACCTCCCACACAAGGAAGTGGAAAACAGCAACAAGCGGATTATTTTAAATCATTAATTAATAGTGTTTCATGTCGTCTCAATGAGGTTCCGCAAAAGGAGCACATGACTCATCCATCTACACGCCAGGAGGAATGACCGACCCCTGTGTTCTTCATTCTTTCTGAACTTCACTCAGAAATGGGATTTATTTTATAAACATTTTAGATTTGTTCTTCCAGTGAGATATTTAGGACTTTATAGTAACTTTGCTGTTGAAAACATTACTGTTGCCGCTCTAGAAACAGTATTTAGTTATATTTAATATATAAATAAATATTAATCCTGCTCTAATTATGCATATTTGAAAAGCAACTATTCAGTCATGAGAAATGACAGATTAGAGTATCGATAAAATCCTTAAGACGCCCGTCCCTGCTCTGAATCGAGGTGGTCTGCTGGAAGAACACGACAATCAGATGTTTTTCTCCGTGAAGCAAACATTGTTCCACCGGAGAATGTTACCTGGTCATCCTATGTTACCGTTTGGAAGCCGGATCCAAATTCAGTGCAACGCAACCTTTTGTAAGGAATTTGTTCATTCAAATAGACCTTTGATAATGTTAACACTTGAACACACTGCTCCCCCCCCATTACATCTACAGGATCTACTTCTCCTGACAAACAATGCAGGTAAACATGCAGTCTGCCAATTCATGCACAGCAACCTCCCCCATCATAACACAGTATCTGCCCTCACGTCACATTTTCCACTTTGTAAATACTTCAGATCATAATTAATAAGCTTGGTAAATAGATTTCTTTATTCCTAGCTAATGTTAAACTGGGACATGCATTCTTTCTGGTCTGTGCGTTATAGAGAAAGAGGGGGGGGGGATACCGGTAGAAAACGTAGCATCCTGTTAGTGCTTTTGGCTAGGAGAGCAGTAACTTCTTCATATTCACCAAGCATGAGCTGAAGTATATACAGAATGAAATATGACAGTGAGGCTTCTTGATGACACTGACCTTAATTATTTTACGTTATTTTGACAGGGTTTAATTAAACGTTATTTGTATTACATGTTCAAAAAAGTGTATTGGTGAGTCATTATGCATTGCATTAAGTGTATTTCAACACTTACAACTGTGTGAAAATGTGTGTCGGAGGCCGATGGCACACGCTTGCTTTGGATTGACCGTTGAGGGGAGACTCACCCATGTGCTGCTCGATGAAGTTGTTGTCCGTGAGGGGGACCCTCCTCCTGCCGATCCTGGTCTGTCCTCTCTTCAGGATGAGCTCGCGGACCGACTTCAAGTTGGGGAATCTGGTCGGAAGCGTTGCGTTTAGAACACGCAGTAACAAACGTAACGGGTTTGGATTCGAGCTAAAGCTACTCACCCCCAGGCCACGTAGGGCTCCACAATCTTCATCATGGCCATGGAGGTCTTGTTGATTTTGACAAAGGCCCCGCTGAAGATCTTCCTCAGCCTTAGCATCTGGACCACCTTCATCACTTTGGGGCTGACACCTTTGATCCTAGCGGGAGAGAGGACGAGCCGTGTTGACCAGACTGGAAACGGTGTTGTCATTATGTACACGTTTAAACGACCACAACCGGGTGTTTCATTCACCGCACAACATCTGATGGTATCAAAGTGACAGCTCTCTATCTCAGACCTGGACAAGTTCTAGATGTGTAGACCGCAAGATGGTCCCTAGGAGAGATCTCCTCCATTCAGGTAAGTTCAGGGATGTCCCAATCCTCAAAGATCAGTATCACAGTGTATTTTTAACAAATCTATCAGCAGACGATCGAAACCAGATGTCTTTTTATAGCTGATCGGCCATCTGTCTCATATTTCAGATTGGGTTTCAAGAGCCAAAGAGATTACAGCAAGGGTTTGTTCATTTATAAGCAGGGGTGACATATTTTTGTAGGCCAACCCATGAAGCATCACACTGGTACCCTTGACAAAAAGCCAATGGGATTTCTCCATTGGATTTTGGATTATTGCAGAAAATAAACAGCGTGACAAACAAACGTTTATGATACACTCACGTTTTGTTCAGCAAGTTAATCTTTCACAAATGACCACTTTTTACGATTTTTTTTAAAGCGCATATGCAATCGGCAGGAGTAAAAAAGCAAACGTTGGGCTGTAAACCAACAACACCTCGGTGGCACGAGTGTGAGAAACAACGAAGCGGTGAAGGCGAAATAGTCAGCGTGATGACGATTAGCGGCCTCATTTAGCAACCCCCTTTAAGACACGTGAAAGCTTCAAAATTGGAGAGTGGGGCATTCCCATTACATGTTTATATTGTAGAACAAAACTTTAAAATCTCTTCAGCTTGTGTTAACGAGACCTTATTTCAGGCATCAAATTCAAAACCCAATCAAAACACTCATTGACTTTCAGACGGACATTCTTTCCCTTTTATACGGCCGGCCGTGACTATAGAGAGACATTGTGCTCCAAACACCCTTCTGAGTCAAATCACTCACTCTCTGATGCGGACGGCGAAGGCCAGCTTGCTCTTGGCAGGAGGCAGAGGGGCCGGCGGCCTGTGCTGTGATCTCTCGATGCGGGTGTCATCGCGGTGCCTCCTGTGGCTGGCTTTCAAGAAGTCTTCCAAACGCTTGAACTTCAATGGTTTGCCTTTAGATACCTGGAACCACACAGAAATACACGTGTAGCTAAATAGACTGCAGGATCTAAGTGCACATTGAAGACCTGTGTTTGACCTCCTAACCTCAGTGATTATTTACCTTTCTCTTCTCAAGCAGCGCGAGCTTGGCTTGCGTGGCTTTGATGGCCTGGTACGCTTTCCTCTTCTTCAGGAGATACTCTGGTACCAGCTTGATCACTTTCTTTGATCTGATAACAGGAGCACACACACACGGAAGCGTTTGAAAAACAGTCCAGCTAGAGGCTAGTACTCATCGTGCTAATGTAGCATTGGTCCGAGTAACAGTGCGTCTCAGTCCGGACAGAACCAATTAGCAGCTCCGGTTTTCCGGTTTAGTGTTGGTAACTTTGCTCCGTGAATATGTCACCGAAAAAGTGAACAGGAGACAAAACTGTCATTTCAAGTGCACACAACTACTAGTGCCAAGTATTGGGGCCGCATTGCGCGAGCTGTGGCTTTATCTCCGTAACGTACACTCTGACCCATGTGAAACCAAGCCCGCTAGAAACAGCCTTTGGTCACCATCAGCCCGATAAATATGAGTCTCGGTAGAATCAGTAATACGTATAATTCTTACTGCGACTTTAAACATAACAACTAAATGAAGAGAAATAACGGATGGACTTGGATATGATACAAAAAAACATTCACATACTCAGCTTCAGTTTCGGCCATGGTGAAATCGAGAGACTCAAGCGTCGCTCGGAGATGACGTCACAGCCCACGCTTGTTTTATTTCCGGCGGACTGTACGGGCTTACACTACTGCCACCCAGCGGTTAATAGCAGACATACTATTTACTGGTATTGTGAAAGTGCTCATGTCCAATATAACCTTTTCATAATTTGTTCATATATCTATTCCAATAATTTCTGAAGACCCATTTTTACAAACTGGCATTTTAGTGGTGTTGTCTTTTTAGTGGTGTTGTCTTTTTAGTGGTGTTGTCTTTTTAGTGCGTTGCTGCTTTATTTTATTGTTGTTGTTATTATTTAATAACATTTACATGTATTTTATTTCTTAGTTTGTTCTTATAGTAATAATTGATTTTATTGTTTCATCTATTGTACTGTTTTATCAGGGTTTAACTCTTATCTTAGTTTGTCTGGCTTTGTTGGGACTCACTGTTGAGATTTCTGTTGTTTTTATTGCATTGCTTTTGCCTTGCTTTGTCTGTCAAAGCACTATGTAAACTCTGGCTTTAAAGGTGCTGTATACATGAAGTTACTATTTACTATTTGTCAACAGCACAATATAGGTATATGTACATACAACATGCAAATAATACCAAAATGTATGAACATATTTCTTAACCCCTGAAATATATTATTCTCCAGGCAAATATGTATCTACACATGCAGACTGACTCCATCAGCTTAAGTAAATGTATCCAATAAGTAAACAAATGAAAATAATAACAATGAAAATAACAAGCTTAAACGGGAAATTTGTTAGTTTAGCCTAATATGTTACATTAAGTTAGCAGGAGATTGCATTATTTCCTTTTCAAAAATGATTTAGTTTCCCCCAAGAACTTACCACACCTTCCAACAAATGATTAGTGGAGAATTCCACCACTGATCATCCAACACTGCCAAACAATGAGCTGCCACACCTCTATTTCTCACAAGATCGTCACCTGGCCTCCGGGCAGGCGAGAACTCTACCTCTGAACCAACGAAGCTTGATGAACAAGTGAAATGTGAGTTGACGCGTTGGTATGATGAAGACTCACCTGGGGCTTTTTGTACTTTTTTGTATAAACGTAACCTGAAAACACAATTTCTCAGTCTCGAGAGTCGTCGACATTCATATTTCCCAGAGGATAAATCCAACTGACTTTGGTGATTCCCAAACTTTTCTTCTACAGCGCCACAATGAGGTTCACGTTTGTGATTATAGAGAAGAATCTTATATTCACAGATGCGTTGATTTAGTCTTTTATTTAAAGCCTCGGGACTATATATAAAGACATTATCTAAGACGCTACACGTTGTTCATCTGATGTGACTATAAATGGCCTTTAAATGACAGCAGAAAGGAATGTAATCCCCTGAGTCTGCACCTTAACCTCGTTAGTCATTTCCCCCCCCCCCCCCCCCCCCCCCTTACATTTAATGTGCTGCAGTACAGAGGCAACGCAACCAAAACGTGTCACCGTCCTTCAACTTAACGGGACAGTTTGTACTTTTTGAAGTGAGGTTGTATGAGGTGACTATTCACAGTATTACCTACAGTAGATGACGGAGGGGCTTATCCAGCGTATTTCTTTAGCATATGTATTTATTTTTGTACACGAGGAAGGAAAGCTGTGTTGAACAGCAGTAACAGGCTAAACAAAAAGGTGAAGTCTTGCAGGCTACATGGCACGCCCACTTTACTACGAGACGTCCCCCCTGATCTAACTCCCCGATGCTTATTTTAACCCAAACCATGAGGTTCTCTCAAAAACCGAACAAAGTAGTTTTGGCGGCTAAACGTTTTGGTGCCCAAATATAACCGACCGTTTGGAGGGCGAGCCATGTCGTGTTCTGTAATACGGTTTGACCTACTTGGATGTGAATGAGAGAAGACGATGCCAACCTCTAGACCAGGGGTCTTCAACGTTTGGAGGGCCAAGGGACAAACTGATAGAGAGATGGAGCAGGGACCCCCGACTATATATATTGTATAAAATTGTGTTTTATATTAAATGGGCCTAGTACCGTGTATACCTCTTTATTGTGCATTCAATACTAAGCTATTCAAATAATACACAGGTTCATATATTCATGTTTTTATTTTAAACATGTGCAAGGTGAGTAGGGTGGCCGTGCTACTGCCATTTATAAACATACCTTGTCAACTGATATCAATGCCAATATCAACATTGTCTGTCATTGTCATAATGTACTAAATGCACATCATGCTGTATTGAAGAAGACTTGAACCTAGATATTTGGACCATAACCTCATGTTATGATCCAAATCCATAACATGAGATTTGGACCATAACGGCACTTCCGGGTACCGGTTCAGTACTGAAAAGTGAAGCCAATGTAGAAGTGTCTTAAACTTGCATTCTCTCTACTGACCATCAGGGGGCGACTCCTCTGGTTGTATAGAAGTCTATGAGAAAATGACTCTACTTCTCTCTTGATTTATTACCTCAGTAAACATTGTAAACATGAGTTTATGGTCTCAATCTCTAGTTTCAAGTCTTCTTCAATACAGCATGATGTTCATTTAGTACATGATGGTCCATTTAGAGTCAAATAGAGCATAAAGTGGAGTATGTTTTAGGGCGGGGCTACCTTGTGATTGACAGGACGTTACTGCTACCAGAGCAGAATAAAGCGTCTCTAAGTCACTCCTCCGCAGTCCAAATATGGTCACCTCTGTTCACTGGTTGCAAAAAACAAAATGGCGATGGCCAAAACGACTCTAGGCTTCCAAACAAAAGTCCTCAAACCAGTGGTAGATGTCACAACGAAGTACGTCCACTTCTTATATACAGTCTGTGGTCAAACCAAAAGTCGACATTGGCTTTTTTCCGTAACTTTTATACTTCACGAACGCCATTTACGTAAATGACGTAACTTCAGTACTTATTTTAACCCAAAACACCATCTTTTGCCAAACCTAACCAAGTGGTTTTGTTGCCTAAAACTTAAGTTGTTTTGCTTCAATCCACAACGTTGACTTTCACAATGTGGTCGGTGCAGTTTGGCCCGTCTGAAGCGTTAGCATGGTAGTGATAACCACTGATAACGGCCATTCAAGACGCTGATAACATTGGAAATGGCTGGATTGGCTGAATTTGGACTACCTTACTGTCTGTAAAAAATGTGTCGATGTCAAAATGACGTCACGAATAATCAGGATCTATATACATTACTGATCGTGATTGTGTCATCTCTTTGATTTGAGACTGCATTTGTCTTCCACCGGTCATTTCAAGTTTATATTAGGAAAACTTATTTTACAGGAGCAGGAACTACACTTCAAGTTGATCAGAAATATGACCCTGTCAGCACGTACACGCACACACACGCACACACACGCACACACACGCACACACACACACACACACACACACACACACACACACACACACAAAGAGATAAAAATAGGCTTTGCTGCACACTGCCTGAGATGATTTTTGTTTTTGGGTTAACATAGCTAAAATATTCCACAAAGGTCAGCGCAGGGTCTCATTATGCAGCACAATAGTCACTTTGAGCAAGCATCAAAGAAAAAGCTGCGCCACCAACGCTGCTGCTGAGTTTCATCAACATATTCAGGTTAAGGTCTGTGAATATATTAAGACAGAGAGGGGGGCATAAAATAGTGTGGTTTTAAAAAGTTAATTGATTTTGACGTGTGTGAAGCATTTTTCATTCGGTCCAATTCACCCCGCGATCTTTTCTTCAGTTTTGCTCTTCACTCTCAGTAACATCTTGTCATTTTTATCCTATTCTGTCCAGACTTCCTCCTTCTCCCCGCCAAAGTAAAACCCTTTCACATCCTTTAATTCTAATGCAGTTACCACTGGTTTACGAATCACCACTGAGTAACTGATCATCTCGCTGCAGTGAGAACTAATTTACATCTGTGCTTTTCCTATTGTGACAAAGTGTCTTCTGCGCTTGAGATTATAGGTGGCCTCCATACCAAATTCCCCACACATGATATTGTTTACGTTTGCACAAAGCATGTCAAGGCTGCATGTTTATTATTTAAAAGTACAGAGTTTTGCGTTTAAAGGCCTTTGCACACCAAATCTATATTTTTTTTCGTCCAAAATTGTCATACTTTAAACAATAAATACAACCTCATATTGTGTCTGTTACTTTTTCACACGGTCAAGTTTCTTCAGTTATTAAAGTTTTCGGAACGGGTTTGGATTTCCTGCATCCGTCAGAGTTGTTT
The DNA here is from genome assembly GCA_028022725.1 of Lycodopsis pacificus. NCBI lineage: Eukaryota > Metazoa > Chordata > Actinopteri > Perciformes > Zoarcidae > Lycodopsis > Lycodopsis pacificus. The sequence continues at coordinate 18,127,252 of CM051705.1, read as the reverse complement.
GACCACTCAGAGCCACCGTAAGATGCAAACGTCATGCATAATGGCGTCCTAATGAGCTGATTGACTTTGTTCGTTCGTCTCCCGGCACAAAGCGCTTAACGACAAACAGAGTATAAAGCAGGGGTCACCAACCTTTTTCAAACTGAGAGCTACTTGAAGGGTACCGAGTAGTACGAAGGGCTACTTGTTTGATACAAACTTCCTGAATAACAAAGTTGCACAGATCACCTTTTAATAATAATAATAATAATGTGTGAAGAGACTGTCTGATCACATGTCAATGTTAATTATTCCTCACAATAAATGTTAATTATGATGGTACATGATGGTAGGAAACACAGATATATTTAAACATTTATTTCTGTTATTCTGTTTCAACATTTGAAAATCAGAGGTATCACATCTCTGATACTTTTGTAAATATCTTTCTTGACAGTTTTGTATGAATAAGCACATTTGTAGCATTTGGTTCAAAATCACACCTGTTATATTTTTGTAAAAATGATCACGTCTAACATTTTTTATGAAATCATTAACTGTCATATCTTCACATCATGTCTCGTTTGTACTAACCACTTTTGTAACATTTTTGAACAAATCATGATCAACAAATCAACTCTGTCCCATGTTTATACAAATCATCACTTTTGAATATCCTGTGTTGTTTGGCTTTGGGCCTCTGAGTGCCCAACTCTCTTACGACAAGAAATATTGTCATTTTAAAATCTACAATAATGCAAGCATTTTTGATTAAAAATGAACAGCAACTAAAATTTTTAGACGGAGCTCCATGGTGACTCGTGCTATTTTTAGAACATGCCTTGCGGGCGACTCACGTGGTCCCTGCAGACGACCAGGTGCCCGCGGGCATCGTGTTGGCTACCTCTGGTATAAAGACTACAGAGACGTGGAACTTAAAGGTAGATTGTGGCAGGTGAGGTCACAAAACAAGGGATGTAGTAAAGATTAGACAGTAGTGATTGTGCTCTAGGAAGCTAAACGATAGCTTGTTAGCCCTGTTTGGGACTAGCGCTATCTCGTGAAAATGTGCTTTTGGTTACAGTGTGGAACAGTGTACAAGCGGAGGATCCCTGTGTTTTTTGACACTTTAGTCAGCGCACGAACAAAAGTCGGCATTCCAGTTTAGACCCTTTTGCTGTTTTCGTCTCACACAAGTCCTCTAACTTTATGGGAGTGTAATACGAAATCGATGTAGTGCCCCTTTAATGTTATGTAATTACAACTTAGTAATGGAAATATTTCCAGTGCAAACGTCTGTTTCAGTTAATTATGTTTTTATCTGCCGTAAAATCAGATGCACTTTTGTGTTTTCTACTCCTTTCCCTCCTCACTTTATAGTAGTAGTAGAAGCATCCGACCCGTTCTTACTCGATGTATCCTCAATAGCCAGCAACAGGTGTAAGATCCGTCCTCACGCAAAACAACGCGGTAAAGTTTGAGGCGACAAAACTACTTGGTTATGTTGAGGAAAAGATCATGAATGACTTAGTTATGTTCAGGCGACAAAACCACTTTATGAGGTTTAGGAAAAGATGATGGTTTGGGTTAGAATAACTATCGCTGGGCTGTTACTGACAAAACAAAATCTGCGTTGACTTGTTGTTTCACACGGGGAACAAACAGCGGTCTCCTTGGTCAAAGGTCATGGTTTGTAGGACCCGTCTGCCGTTTTTTTGTGGTCTTTATACTTCCCCCTTCATGACTCCGTGGGATAGCTACCAAATGGCGCATTATCTTTCCTAGGTATAACTACGAATGCTGGAAGAGACCAGCCTTGTCTTACTAGAGGACCTTTATATTGCAGTAAATAGTCTATAGTTTATAGTAAATAGTGTTGAAAGCTTTCTTCGGTCAATTTTTCGACATCGTTCCCATGTTTTATTTTTTGTGTCAAAGTGACTGTTGGGGGAAAACAATTTTTGAAATTGCTCCAGTATTAAAGGAGCAAGTTGCAGATGACAGCTGCTAAACGGAACTGCGATGTAATTGCTGTGGGAAAACAGACGCTGTCAAGTGTTAGGTATACAGAAAAAAAGCTTTTAGTTCTCTGCAGGTTTCTTTCCAAAATGTTGTCAGGCACAATAATATAATAACAATCCCGTGGTGGCAAAAGCGAGCACTTTTAGTGGACGCACATTGACAGGTGAGGAGCTGCCCCGAGCGGTTACATCGCGGACCGTTTAGCGGCTGCCGACTGCGGCGTTCTCCCTCAGTACTGGACCATTTTCAAAAACTGTTGTCCCCATTAGTCACTTAGACACATCAGCAAGGGGGAATACGTTTGTAAAGTACCAAAGTTACTCTTTAACTTCTGCTCTGTTTAAAAAAAATGAAATTCTTTCTTGAAAATTTGGTTAGCGGGCAAAAAAGCTTCTTGGATGTTGCAGCGACTCCTTAGGTCAACTTACCTCAGCATCTAAGCACAAAATGAAAAAATAAATAGAATAAAAAGTCAGGAGGCTCAGTGCTCAGCTCATATATGTGTGTATGTGACACGATGATGGGCGCTGCAGGTAAACAGCTTAGACAGGATGCAAAGGCCTTCCCTGCAGTTACAGTGCACTGTGTGCAACTACACACACACACACACACAGACACACACACACACACACACAGACACACACACACACACACACACACACACACACACACACACAGACACACACACACACACACACACACACCTCACTCACATGCAACATAGCAGATGGCTCAATCGGCCCGCTCGTCACTTTCATGCCTTCTGAAGACTATCCGAAGTGTCAGCGAGGTGGATTGCGCTGAATAATTTCAAAGGAGTGATTCGCACCATAATGAGGCGTTTGATGGACACATCTGTTACATAAAATGCAGAAGCACCTTCAGCGTGACCTGATTTTCATTGCGTTTGATGCTTGGGATCTGAGCTAACAGCTATGTGAGCAAGAACCAACTGCCTAACCTTATTATATGATTCAAATCAGGCTGTAATAGTAACGGGGTTCTTTTGTGCTGTCTTTAACTTGCGTGTTTTTCAATGATACTTACACAGTTGATTACTTATATTTTTGTATTACAAGTTCTGAAATGTTATGTTTAAATCATAGACTGTACAAGAAGTGGACGTAGTCATGGTGCCGTCACCCATTGCTTTGTGGACTGCCGTTTTGAAGCTTCAAATTCGACGATTTCGCCGTCGCCATCTTGGATTTCGTCCGTTGCCATGTTTTTTTTTTTTGCAACCAGTGTGAATTGATGTTACCATATTTGGAATGTGACATGTAGACACCATATACGACTCTGGTAGCAGCAGCTACCTGTCAATCACAGTAAGTCAAATCTCAAAATTGACCAGAGCATGAAAAACAACGTTGTTGCTGTGGCGTCTCGCCTTAAAGGGACAGTTCTCTCTAAAATACACATTTTTGCATTCTTATCTGTAGGTAAATAGAATGGCCTAGTTCTTACATGAAACTGCTCACAATAAAGTCTGTGGATTATCTTCAATAACATTCAGTTTTTTTGGTGCTTTAAACTCCACAAACTAAGCACCATTTTGTCCAATTATACAGAAGAAGAGGCAGACATCTCAATGTTATCCCCAAGAGTAGGCAACTCAAACCACTACAATCTATGACTCAATCAATGACTATCTAGATTGATGAACGGCACTACAGGTAAGAGGGTAAGAAATTAGTATTTTAGATTCTGGGATGAACTGTCCCTTTAAATGATCCCCTCCTCACTTGCCCCACCCAAGATGGCACAAGGGCAAGACAACTCAATAAAACAACAAAACTGAAAAATAGAAAAGTGAAATACATATATACAAAGAAAAAAAAGAGTGAAATAGATGGTAAACTAAATACATTAAAAATAATATTAATTAATTAAAAGAATAATCATTCATAAATGAAAAAAACTGGCAAACAATGCAAACCACTGTGATGGTATGAACATTTGTAAACAGACGATATTTCACACAGTCTGGGTTATATAACTTAATTTAAATTCCTGCAGTGCCTTGGACAAGGTGTCAATTATTTTTCCCTTCTCACCGCTGGTTTGAGCTATAGAGAGTACATTAACCCCTGTAAACACTGTGGGATGTACTACACACCGTCCGTCAGTAGGTGATGCTCTAGAGCCATGCAGAACACAGTGCTTTCCATTACCATGGTGATGATGGTGCATTCATTAAGGTACAGCGTTGGCCCTGCAGGCTGAGTGTCCCCGTAGTTGGTCTGGGAGGAGACATTAGCCATTAGCCTGGAGGGAACGATCAAAGTCTCTCCTTAAATAGACGATGGTTGATTTGACAGGGCCGCTTCAGCTGGTGCATGCATAATAGGTGCATGGGCTGGCCATGCTTGCCCGAGCATCATTACAGTCAACATCTGTCTCATAGCAACCCGCCCAGAAGGCCTGTTGTTAGCACCCAAAGCATCTCATCACAGAGGCTCTTTTAGCAGCAGGCTCTGGAAGCTTGAAGGCTTTTGGTCCCAGCTGTAGTTGTTAGATAGAGGACTGTTGCCTGTATAAGGAGTGAAGCAACAATGCTCGTGTTGACTGTATTTATTTCACGCAGTGAGGATGCCGACATTAAACCGCTGGAATGAAACTCTTTCAGACTTACTGAAATGAAAGCCCCACAAATCAATATCTCTATATCAATAAAATATCAAATAATTTATGTAATATGATGAAGTGATGAACCCAAATTGTATGCAGCCGAGTAATCAGTCTGAAGTGCCATTTAATTTCCCCTCATTCATTAAGACTGAAAGATTCCAACAACTGTCGTTAGCATTTTCTATGACGCCCATGTCTATAATTGATTGTTATAGTTGTCATTGAAAATGCCTTTTAACAATAACCATAACACATTATGAGGTCTAATATCATATATCATATCAATATCAGTTTTTTGCAAGCCCATGTACCTGATATGGAGCAACATTAGCATTCAGGAGTTGTGCTATACTCTCTTCATAGCTTTGGTTTTTGTCTCCACCAATTTCTGGTATTGGTCTATAGCTGCTAGCTAGTTGCCAACTTTCCTGTCTGCTGTTTGTTGCTGGGCCGACATGTTCTCACTCCCTACTCGTCGTATGCGGACGCTTGGTCAATGCCCCTCGGCGTCTGATACCTACGCACTGGGGCACTCTTTAGCGTCTGTGTGAGTTGACCGGGCTTCCAAATAACTCCAACGTAAGCCCATCAGTGTCTTTATTAGACGCTAAAAGCAACTGTCGTAGTATGAAGAGCAAGAAAGACTGCACAGGGCAGGTGGGTGAAGTGGCTTTTATGGGTCAAACAAACACAGGACTTTCACCCAGGAGACCGCTGTTCGTGTCCAGTGTAAAGCCAAGTCAAGATTACCTTGCTTGGTACTAGCGGCAGTTACGCAACAAGCATACTCATACGTGCTTATTTAACCCAACCCAACTCTTTTCCTCAACCTAACCAAGTACTTTTGTTGTGTGAGTGAACTTAAAGAGATTGTTTTGAATAGACACTACGCATGTAACAAGCGGAAACTGACACGTCCAAAACTGTCGCTAGAGGCGTACCTAGAGCGCCATAGTTTGAAGCGTAGGGCCAGTGACCAAGCATCGACCAAGTTGGGAGTGAGAATGTGCTTTCTGGGCAGGTAGGATACAGTGGGTTTATAATTGAACAATTTAAATATGATAACAGGTAGAGATTTGATCCATTGTTTGAGATTTGATACATAAGCATATTTGTTACAACTGCTTTAATGTAGCATTTTTTTAATTTATTGGTTTATTTGATAAGGGAAAGTGATCAATAAAAACATTGCTATAAATGCGCCAGAGGCTATTTTTCATCTGTAGTCCTCAAAGCAGATATTACAAAGTAAAGCTAAAAACAGAATATAAGATACCCTTTACAATGCGTGCACAAACAATGAAAGAAGTGAGAATATTAATATAAGGAGTGTCATCATTCAGGACCTTAGGCATCAACCTAAACTCTCCCGTCCTCCTTACTTGCTATGCAAAGCATCGTGGTTGGGGGCGACCGTGGCTCACTGGGTTAAGAGGGTTGCCTGGGAACAGGAAGGTCAATGGTTCGATCCCCGACTGGCACGTGTCACGTGTCAAAGTGTACCTGAGCAGTACATTGAACCCCCGGGTGCCGATCAATGGCAGCACACTGCTCCCTGTGTACAGGGATGGGTCAAATTTAGTATATGACAATAAAATGGTTTCTTCATCATGTCAGCGATGCCCAATGGAACCTGTATCATTCTTCTGCATGCACTTGCGTGTGTTTTAGCTGGTAAGAAAAAAAAAGGAAATCTGAACCTTCAAGCCCTGACCTCGCCGCAGCATCCCAAAGACTGGGCGTGATCTTTGTCCTCGTGGCATTTTTCAAGAGTAAAACATTCCATGGAATCGATGTTAAAAAGGCTCATTCTTAAAGCACAGAACATGACGTTTAGTACCTTTGGTCACCTGCGATACAGGACATAGAAACAACTTGCCATCATGGTGGTGTCCTCTAACTCCTCCCTGGTACACAATACTGGTCTTCCCGTTCCCTATTTGGTTAAAACCATAGACTGTATACAAGAAGTGAACATAGTCATTGTGACGTCACCCTTTGGTTTGAGGACTGCTGTTTTGAAGCCTTGAGTTTGGTGATTTTGCCGTCACCATCTTGGATTTTTTTTTCGCAAACCAACGGAAGGTACAATATTTGGAATGCAGGGGAGTGACCTAAAGACGCTGTGTACGGCTCTGATAGCGGCAGCGACCTGTCAATCACAGTAAGCCCGCCCTAAAGCACACTCCGCTTTCTGGTCTGTTTGACTCTAAATGGACCATAATGTACTAAATGAACATCATGCTGTGTTGAAGAAGACTTGAAACTAGAGATTGAGACCATAAACCCATGTTTACAATGTTTACTGAGGTAATAAATCAAGAGAGAAGTAGAGCCATTTTCTCATAGACTTCTATACAATCTGACTTATTTTTGCAACCGGAGGAGTCGCCCCCTGATGGTCAGTAGAGAGAATGCAAGTTGTAAGACACTTCAGTATTGGTTTCACTCAGCAGAACCGGAGGTTGCCGCCTGGTTTAACCCTCATAAATTCCTTGCTGGCATTTTAGGATTTGACCTTAGTACTCCTTCAGCCTTTTACTGCTAATGAGACGTTATCCTCAGAATGTGCCCTCATAGTTACTCCTGCCATCAATTATCCTCTATGGAGCAGTTCCCGCGTACATATTGATGACACTGCAGGTTTCTAATGGGCTAACGTCCGACACCAGGAAAGCGACATTCCTGTTGTTGCTGGTCCTGCCTGGGAACGTTCACCAACTGTCCCAAGTTGATGTCGAGGTGCTAACTCCAGTGCACCCGCCGTGAATTGACTTACTGTCGCCATTTGCAGCCTGTATTGTGAAGTCAAGTCTTAGCTCATCAATAAACACTTGGTGCACCCATCACTCTCACAGCAGCCGTTTATTGACGGGCGAGGTTTTGGGAGACACCGCCAATCCATGAAAAGCGCCATCTGATCATTGTAAGCTTTGATCCGATGGCGCCGGGCCTTTGTTAACAAACGCTTCGATTGGACACTTGCCATACAAAATGAATGACCATCTGCTGTGGGCAGAGTGGATGTAAACAGCTTCAGATGGCTGTGTGGAGGGAGATGGAGACATTTATCAGCCCAGTCATCATCAGCTCCGTTCGCTCTTGCCTCCTCTTCTCTCTCTCTCTCTCTCTCTCTCTCTCTCTCTCTCTCTCTCTCTCTCTCTCTCTCTCTCTCTCTCTCTCTCTCTCTCTCTCTCTCTCTCTCTGCTTCTCGTTAACTGCCTCCTCTCTTTTATCTGTCACCCTCCTTCTGCTCTTCCCCCTTTTCTTTTTTGTAACTTGAATTTATGCTACAATTTTTAATTATATACACATCTGTTCAGGTTGGCAAATGATTTTAACAGGCAACTAGGGTCCGTTGTTGGGGTGGACACTCAAATTAATCCAGGCGAATATGCAACGCACAGAATTTGTGCCGTAGTTTAAACAGTGAGAAAGACTGTGGGAGGGTATGTGGATGGCTCAAACAAACACAAGACCTTCAACCAGGAGACTGGTGTTCACGTCCCCAAGTATTGTGGGGTTATTGTGAAGTTAAGGGAACACAGTTTTTCTCTGAATAAGTCGCTAAATTTGTCGCTAGTTGCCTTTGAGAAATATATTCGCTTTATTCAAGTTGCTAAATCGACCGAGAAAGTCGCCAAATTTGGGAATGCTGCCTGGCAACAGAGAATGTTGCCTGCTTGACATTTGGCCAGATCGGACCTTCTCCAGAATCGTCTTCCAATCCATGAAGGATCGAATATTATTCATGTTCAGGGTGCGTGCTGGCTAGCTGTCAGTAGCCGTGCTTCCGTCCACCATCTTTTTATACGTATTGTAAAGTATTGCTTTTGAAAAGCTGTGCAGAAGTTTTTCATGTTTGTGGTGGTTTTTTTTTTGCATTCGTTGAAAACAATGCGTAGCCTATAGCGCCAACTACAGACCAAACTGCACCGTCGCAATTTTCTTTGCGCCAAAGCAGTTGATGGAAACGCCCCACATTTCTTTTTTTGGACGTCTCAGAGCTTCGCTTAAAATTCACTTTTCAATTGATTGGAAAAGCGACTACAGTCATGACTCACTGGGGCGCTTAAGAAGAAGGGACCAATCGTTAAAGTCAGTAACACCTGTACCCGCTGTGACGAGTCAAAGCCCAATGGAGCTCTACGACACAGAGAAATAAGCTGTATAGCTGGCTTGTGTCAGGCTTTGGATCCATTGGTGTGGCCCTTTCATTGGATCTGTTGACAGGGTGGAAAATATTGGACATCATCAGACTCATATTTAATGATTTTCAATTTGTTGTTGTTTGTCTTTAAAAAACTAAACTCTGTCATAGTTCCTTCTATGACACTTCCCATCTGTATTTTATGGTACTTTCTGCCTTTTTCCCCCCTCTGTTACACACACACACACACCTACACGCACACACACGCACGCACACACACACACACACACACACACACACACACGCACACACGCACGCACGCACGCACACACACACACGCACGCACGCACGCACACACACACACACACACACACACACACACACACACACACACACACTGCAACTCTCTGACTTCTCACCTCTGTCTCCCTCCCTATCTCTGTGAAGGCTGGCTAATGACACTCTTCCAGATGGCTTGCTTCTGTGTGTGTGTGTGTGCGTGATTGTGTGCTGGCCAGGTTTTTAAAAAGGATCTTTCATCTTCCTCTTTCTCTGACAAAAGAATCGGTCCAGTCAGCACAGCTGTCTATCTGCCGCCTCCTTTCCCTGGCGCGCGTCTCCATTAATCCCAGCGTTTGTGCTGCGCAGCTCAAGTCTCGGCCCCGCGCTCTCCTCCACCACTCCACCACTCCACCTATCAGTCCTGTGCACCGCGTCTCACTCTCTGATACGGTCTCATTCTCTCTCTGTTCCTGCTTGCGATCTGATCGTACAGCACCGCTCCTCCGGCCTGCTCACTCTCCACCCTCCTGCTGCAACATTTTCCTCCAGTTTCTTCTCCCCTTTAGCCCTTCGCTTTCTGTCTTCCAATCTCCTCTGTGCTTCTGCCTCCTCCCCTCCCCGCTCCATCCCCAGTCTTTTCGTTGCTGTGTAATCCCCCTCTGCTCTCTCCCCTCATAAGGAATCACTGTCCTGATCCACTTCCTCGTGCCACACACATAGGTACGCGGCTGTGAAACAACTTGTGTCACTAACTGCCAAGGAGAAAGATGTGCAACCGACCTCACTGCACGGGGCGTGATATAATACCTGAAAGTGAGATGTTCAAATGTGCACGTGGTTCCGGTTTCTTTTTCTGCGATATCGGTATTAACAATGAATAACTGTATGCATGTAATGTTGAAGGGTTATCAGTAGGTCCCACTGCGAGTCAACAGTTGCCTCCGCAGCTCTGTGCAGCTTTAAAGTCACTTGGAGGAACTTTTAACTGTCTGAAAAGTCTCAGTTTAATACCGATGCCTCTATATGACCTACATAATTAAACGAGATCATCAGCGAGAAGATTGGCTATTTCTATATGCTTATCATCGGTGCCACCAGGTCGGATTCTGCGTAAAATGAGACAAAATGCCGCAGGTTCACCAGAAACTCCTTCAGCTCCAGCGGGGCCTCCGCCAGCAACCAGTCCACCGCAGACAGACCCAGATCCCAGAGGTGAAGAGCTCCAGCCACCGGAAGCAGCGTCTTTCCTCCTCCGGCCAGGAGCAGGGCTTTAGCTCCAAATGCTCATCTTAATCCTGACACAAAAACAACTTCTACTTCACCTGACACTTTCAACTTTATATTTAGGTACTTTAAACCCTCTTCCCCTGAAACCTAAAACTTACATCACCCTGTGGTGGCCTCTTTAAATATGAAAAGGTCAGATATTTAATGGAAAACAACAACTATGGTGATTAAGGATTGATTTATTATAACACATTTTAATGCAAAAATCCCTCTATGAGTGGTGAGCTGTTCGCAGAAGCAAATATGAATTAATGTACATCCTAACTCTCAGTGTCACATAACGGATGTCTTTGTTATTGGGAAAACCTGCTTAGAATTATGAAAACTTCATGACTCAATATTTGCATATGATTTGTGATCCTTGTCGGCGTTACGTCTTTAACGGCGATGAAGACCAGAAAAGGACCCTGGTGGGTACAATGATTAAAATATTAAAATCCCCTCTCTCATTGCTCATACAGTACGTGATTAGTCTGTCATTTTGTACCTCGATCTACATAGTGATGAATGGAACTTTTGCATCTTAAAACAAAGCACAGCTGAAAATGTTCTTGTGAGCTGAATCCATCATTTTGGCAGAACAAACAAGCCTCCCAAAGCTAGTTATGCAACGAAGCATTACATTTACTACACTGTACTCCTTTGTATTTTTTAGTTGATTCATTATTAATTATTATTATTTATCATAATAATAATTAAAACATTATAATATGAATAATAATTATTCTAATTGCCTCTCTGTTATACACTGATGTAACTCATTCTTTGTTATTACTGGCAACCGCCACATCTCTTACTTTTAGACCGTTCAAATTTCTTCAGATACTTTCAGGTCCGTCACATTGTAGTGAAACACTTTCCGTCATACCCTGATCTCCTGTGCAAAACACTTTGGAAAAGCCTACTGGACACACATCCAACTCAGAAGGGACTGATCTCTAAAGTTTACAACCAGATCATAACTAGAATAGATACCTCTTCTATAATCAAAACCAAATAGGAAAGTGAGTTGAACATGAAGCTGACAGAGAATTGGTGGGTGGATGCACTGAATAGGGTGAATACATCTACGTCTTGTGCCAGACTTGGTCTCATTCAGTTTAAAGTGGTCCATAGGATGCACTTTAGTAACAGCAAACTAGCTCAAATATTCCTAGGTCGCGACCCAGGATGTAACCGTTGTGATCATCCTCAAGCAGATTTACTACACATGTTTTGGGCGTGTCCTAAACTTGAACACTTCTGGTACTATGTTTTTGATATTTTAACTATAGTTTTAGGGATCAAGGTACAACGTGTCCTCTTCTGGCAGTCTTTGGAATCCCATGCAAATCCATCATATACAGTACCAAAGAGAAGGACATTATTGCCTTTACCACTCTTCTGGCACGTCACAGAATACTTCTTGCTTGGAGATCTCCAAGTTCACCATCTCTTTCACCAACGATTTCGCTAAGAAATGGCAACCTTTCATTTCATATTTTCAGAATCTATTAGTGTTGCCCACCGAATGAGATATGTCTGGTATTTTGTACTGATTTATCTGGTCCTCTGTCCTTCCCTTATCTGTCTGATTAATTGCAATTTAACCTAACTACTGAACTATAGTTTTACAATACTGTAATACCCTGATCTCCCGTGCAAACCTTGATACTTTACGTAAACAAATGTGAAGGCCTTGTCTGTGGGTGGGTTTGTGGGTGGGTGTTTCGATTTAGGTAGCTCTTTGTTTTTTGTTTTTGTTTTGTTTGTTTTATGTTTTTTTGCTTTTCTTTCTTGTTATTTTCTCCTTTACTACTGTAAACGGAGTAACATGTTCACAAAAAATGAAAATACTTGCTCTTTGATTTTTATGTCATATGGTGCATTCTCATCAATAAAGTTTGAAACATGAGCTTGTGCACAGTGTCGCGTTGGCCCATCCACATTTTGATGCACCATTCATCCTCGCTGTTGACGCCTCCTTTGATGGCCTAGGACAGGGGTCTCTAACTGGCGGACCGCGGTCCGGATCCGGACCCAGACGCAGTTGCATCCGGACCCAGCACCTAAAATCGATATTTCGGAATCACACATATATTAGGCAGCGAGTTTGTACTTTAACCGGGAGGGTTGCACGGTGTATCGATACTAAAAAGGTACCGCGGTACCTGTACGTTAAAAACTATACGATTTTGCATATTTTTAGTGTCTATACTTTATTAAAATAGCTGCTCCGCTCCCTGTCATGCTGCCTGCAGGCATGCAAGGGGGCGGGGCTGTCCAGCGCGCTCACAGCAACAGGCAGCGCGCGCACTCACAGAGAGTGATCACAGGGGAGACATGCACGAGCTTTTGCCGACCGTCAGACGCCAGAAGTATCATCTGGAAGTACTTTGGCTATATTGCAGACAGTGAAGGAAAGCCCACTGACCTACAGAGACCCGTCTGCGAAACGTGTTTCAAAGCCACAGACAAAGTGAGGCAACACGTCTAACACGGCAAAGCACCTTAACGACAGACACCCCGAACTTTTCAAAGAAAACCGTCAAAGAACGACGGGTAAGCACATTATAACACACATTATAAACATGAACACCCCCAAGCTCAATTAATCAATTTAAAGCTGCAGGACAATTCAGTGAAATTCATTTTTCTAAAATGAATTACTTAATTTTAAGATGCACATTCTTCAAAAGCTTTCTGTTCTGTCAGTTATTCTTTAATCCAGCCATTATTTTACTTGAAATGAGAAGAACATTTATTTATGTATTATTTATAATCCATCCAGTTAAATTTGAAAACTGAGAATAATAATTTGTTAAAATATAATTGATGTGTACTTTCTTTATTTGATTTGACAGTTGTTGACGACAGAGACATTGTTACTACGACTAGACTTCTTGAATTAATATATATATATATATATATATATATATATATATATATATATATATATATATATATATATATATATATATATGGCACTGAATAGCGCGGGTTAAATATTATTGTAATGTTTCGGACCTTTGCCCGAGGACATTTTCTCAATCTGGACCTTTTGGAATTTTAGTTGAAGACCCCTGCTTTACTATGTACTTCTGATAGGTTTAAGTACATTTTGCTGATAATTCTTGTGTACTTTTACTGGATATTGAAAGCAGGATTTTTTGTTTTTACATTCATACATTGTTGTATTAGTTATGACTTATGGAAAAGATGTGAATACTTCCATCAGTATAGCCGAGCACTGCAACAGGAAACAGTCCCACACGTCTGCAACTCAACACCAGAATGCTGCTTTGGCTCCATCATGTGGCAATGAACAGTCTATACTTTACCTGATGAGTACTACAAAAGAGTATTGAAATGATGTGACAACTGATATTAGATATACTGTAACACCAATTTTGTTTTTGATTACACTGCAGAAAGGCAATTTTTTGACTTCTCAGAGCAAGGTGATTTCAAATATGAATACAATGTATTGAAAGGTACTCTGTGCATTTGGTAGATTTGCCGGCATCTAGCGGGGAGGATGCAGATTGCAACCAGCTAAACTTTTTCAAGCTGTGCCAAGCGAGTAGGAGAAATACGGTGGCCGATGTGAAAACCTGAACGCATGAAACACAGCAATTCGTATTTGTCGTATTAAGGCGTTAATGTTGCACTGATGCACTCTGGATCAACCCGTGTGTGTCTGCAGGTGGAACACAGCACCCCCTCACAGAACATACAACTTAGAAGTTGCACAAACTGAAAAGTTGAAAAGAAAATCTCTGGAGGAACAGCAGTTCAATGCACAATAAACATTTATTTCTTTTACAACATTTTAACATTACAACATCTTTTACAACATTACAACATTACAACATCTTTACAATATATACAATTCTATCTATATATATATATAAACAATTAATTTTATATATATAAACAATTAATTTTACAAAATATAATACAATTATATTACAACATCTTTTACAACATTTTACTCGACATTACTGCAGGTGCCGTGGCCGTTACAGCCGCAACATGCCCCCTGTGCTCGTGCATCGGCGCAATGAGACTCCACTGGCTGGTCTCGGGCCTGTAGCGCTCTGCCCGTCAAAACCTCCCGTGGCGTAGATGCACTCGCCCAGCACAGCGAGGCTCACGTAGCATCGGCGGTGGTACATGGGTGGCCCCTCGTGCCAGGTGCGCATGCTCACGTCGAACCTGCGCACGCTGTTGAAACGCTCGACCCTGTTGAAGCCGCCGACGCAGTAGATGCTCCTGTCGAGGACGGCGGTGCCGTGGTAGGCGCGAGGACCCCACGTCTTGGTCCGTCACCTGCATCCAGAGGTCGGTGCTGACGTCGTACGACTCAATGCTGTTCGTTGGATCGGTGCCGCTCCAGCCCCCTATGGCCAACAGGATGCCGTTTGGCAGGCGAGAGGGTTGCTGAGATGCGCAGAGGGTCTGAACCTCATGATGGGACTTAGGATTTCGATGACTGCCCTGACCATGTGCAGGCACTCAGCGTTGTTTTTCACCAGCTCATTGGACATCACGTTCAACCTCAGGTAGTCCTTACTCATCAACACCAGTCACACCTACACAGAGACTGCAGCACCACAGCGAAAAGCAGACATCGCAGTGCTCTTGTCTAAGGTATATGTTAACCTTTTGTCACCAGATTTAGTTTAGACTTGCATCTTCAGCATTAAAAATAAAAGTAACAACACTACGTGTGTGTCCGCCTCGAGAATACATCACAGAAATTGGCGACGAGGATAAAACTACGTTCTCGCAGGGTAGGAGAGACACTCTGTGTCAGTACTAGTGAGTATGATGGCCCTGTTTGGGAGAATTGACGAATTCAAGCCAGAAAATGAACAATGGTCCGCGTACATTGAACGGATGGAACAATTCTTCGAAGCTAACGACGTAGCCGAAGATAAGCAAGTAGCTACGCTTCTCGGTGTAATGGGTGCGGCTACTTATGGGCTTTTGAGAAATCTGGTGCAGCCCAGGAAGCCAAAAGATAAGACGTTTGACGAAATAGTGGCCGTTCTAAACGAACATTATGAGCCCAAGCCCTTATTAGTAGCTGAACGGTTTCGCTTTAACCAGTGTAACCAAAAAGCCGGTGGCTCAGTATGTAGCAGAGTTGAAACAATGCGCATCTAACTGTGAGTTCGGCGCCAACTTGGACGCATCACTGCGAGATCGTCAGTGGAATAAGAAACGAGGGCTGCCAGAGGAGACTACTTTCGGAAAATGATCTTACTTTTGCAAAGTCTTTTGAGATCGCGCTCAACATGGAGACTACCGACAGAGACGCACGTCAGTTGAGAGGGATGGAAAGTGAAAGTGTCGGGGCGGCAAGCATTCACAAGGTGAGGCCACAGCGGACAAGGAACTGTTACAGGTGCAATGAAAAGAATCACGAGCCAGATGAGTGCCGTTTTAAAGAGACTAAATGCCATAACTGTGGCAAGACGGCATATTAAAAAGGCATGTCGGTCCAAGGCACAGGCAACAGAATTTTGACTGTCACAAGTGAAGATGCTGACCTGTATAAAGAAATATTCACTGTAGCTGAGGTGAGGTTAGAGATGGAAATAGATACTGGGGCTGCAAGGAGTATCATTTCACGGGGTACATACAGGGAGAAATTCTCACACTTACCACTGCAGAGAAGTAAAGTTAAGCTTAAAGCTTATAATGGAGGTCGCATTCCCGTACACTGTCTCCAGCGGAGAAAAAATATTCTCAAATCGAGAAAGAAGCTCTTGGACTGATATATGGCGTAAAGAAATTCCACCAGTACTTGTGGGGTAGACATTTTAACTTAATAACTGACCATAAACCACTTCTGATACTGTTTGGTGAGCACAAGAGCCTGCCTACGCTGGCCGCAGCACGCATTCAGAGGTGGGCGATTATATTGTCAGCGTATGACTACCACATTGTCTATCGCAAATCAGAAGAGCACAGTAATGCTGATGGACTCTCCCACTGTCCCTTGCCGGAGACCAGCGACACAGGAACAGCCGTGACTTCAGCTCTAGTCCACTCACTGCTGGCGGAGCATATACAAGAAGCACCACTCAACGCAACACAGATTGCAAGGACGACACGCACTGACAGTGAGCTGTCACGAGTGTATAAGTATGTCATGGAAGGCTGGCCCATTCAGGTAGAGGAAAACCGAAAGGGGTTTTTCTCAAAATCCTCAGAGCCCAAAAACACACCCAGCACCTTTAGACCTTCTTTTCCCCACTGAAGACCTCCAGGCAGCTGAGGCACTGTCTGATGTCTCCACTGTCCCACCAACAAGGCTTCAGACTTTTCCCAATTCACCCGTGCAGATGAAGCCCTCTCATAAAGAGACAACGCATCCTGTAGACAACGAACATCTCCCTGGTCCCTGATGAAGATGTTTGCATCATCAGCATACGCAGACACAGTGAGGGGACTACAAAGACTAGAGGACCCAGGCAGTGACAGACCACGTCTTCCGCTGAAAGCAATAATGTCGGTAAGGAGGATCAGGGCCAGTCTTACGACCAGCAGGCTTCTGTGGTGGCGCAGAACCTCACTGCGTCAGGTACTGAAGCACCACCACAGTCTGTAGAAGTGGGTGAAGAGGCAGCTGCAGGTTCTGTAGGTGGAGATCTCACTGCAGCCTTAGATGACGCACAGAGTGTCGGGTCTGTGTCCAACAGCCAGCTGTCGTGTGAAGGAGAGGACATGGAGTACGAGAGTGGATCAGATGTTGTATCAAATTCTGAAACGTGCATTAAAAGCACGGATCTGTATTCACTCGAGGAAATAAACTCATTTTTGGATGTAACTTACAAAAGATGGGCTAAAGTGAGTGATTATTACCCTGACATTGACAAATTCATCCGATCTGTTGGGGTGGCGCAGAGAAAGGTGGGTTTGGACCTTTTAGATGGGAAAAAGCGCTACCGCCTGAAGAAACACATCACAACTCTGAGGAAAGTGAGGAAGAGTAAAAGGGCTCAAACTAAGACCGTTTAACATGATCATGTGTCACACGGGGTTTTCCACTTTCCACTGCTTATTTTTCATCTTGTCTTACCTCCTTCCATCCTCTGACCTTTCCATGGAGAGCTTCAATTTAGGGTCTTTCACTAGCTAGGGCCCCGCCTCGGCCGGCGACGTGGTTGGTCGGAGTGTTTTAGGGATGGTTGGTGGAGGGTAGCCTAGGTGAAGCGGTTTGGGGAAAGGCTAGGTTGAGGGTCCACTGCGGCTCCCGGGCCTTGCAGACCCCCCCGTCCATGTGGGACAGTGGTGACTGGGAGGAAGGTGCCTCCAGGGAGTGGTTTTAACGAGGGAGGGAGGGTGGGGTGCGAAAGGCGTGGCAGGCCGAGCTATAGTGGCCGTGGGTATTTGTAGGGTGTGGCCGGAAGTGGCCCCGAGGAGGTGTGGCCCTGCTCCTGAAATTCAGCTAAGGTCTTATCTCCAATTCACTAGCTAGGGCCCCGCCTCGGCCGGCGACGTGGTTGGTCGGAGTGTTTTAGGGATGGTTGGTGGAGGGTAGCCTAGGTGAAGCGGTTTGGGGAAAGGCTAGGTTGAGGGTCCACTGCGGCTCCCGGGCCTTGCAGACCCCCAAAAGCCTGCCTACGGGAGCAGCGCTGCCTGCCCGTGCGCATGTCGGTGGCGCTGTGGCGGGTATAAAGTTGGTAGGCGTGGGAGGACCAGCGGCCTAGGGCTTTGATGAGGTGATCGGGGACTCCTCTGATCACCTGCTGGGATCAGAGGGAAAATGGTGGGACCGGGTTTGGGTCCTCCTCCGCGTCTGGCGCTAAGGTCCTGAAGGTGGAATTCGGTGGGCCATTTGGCTGAGAACCATCGTCTGCCATGGTACCCCCCAAAACCGGCGGAAGGGGCTGCGTCGGTGAAGAGCTGGATGTCTTCTGGGTTGGAGAGGTGGTCGTCGTAGAAAAAGGTGATGCCGTTCCAGTTGGACAGGAGATGCTGCCACATCTGCGTCTCTGCTCTGGAGGGTTTGTCCATGGGGACTAGGCCGGTGAGTGAGGGTGTGGATGATTTCTTTTGGGCTGGTATGGAGGGGGGAGGGATCGCTGATGCCAGGCAGCACTGCTGGGTGTGTTGTTGGTACTGGGGGATGAATTGTTGGTACTGGGGGACCTGGGGGAGGGGCCTAGCGTCCCTGGGCGTGAAGCGGCTGGTTTCCATGTGGCGGCTGGTTTGGAAGAGGATGGGATAGTTGGAGAGAAGGAAAGGAGAAGTAGGAACTGGCATCCCGGTGCCAGGAAACTGTGTGGTGAAAAAAGGGGGGGGGGGGGGGGGGGGGAGGACTGAGGCGAGGGACCCTGGCAGCCCGGTGCCAGGTGCCTGCGTGGCGGGAGCATGCGTGGTATGGAAAGTGGGATAGGGGGGGGGGGAGGACGGAGGCGAGGGACCCTGGCAGCCCGGTGCCGGGAACCTGCGTTGTAGGGAAGGCAGACGTAGTAGGAAAAGTGGGATAGGGGGGGGGGAACAGAGGAGAAGGAACCTGGCAGCCCGGTGCCAGGGCAGGGGGCAGAGGAAGTGTGGTGAGGGGGAATAGTGACAGTACAGGCAGAAGGATCCAAGCTGGAGAGTGCAGTAGGATCCTGCGGAAGTAGGGAAAAAGAGAGAGTTGGCTTTCCTTTTTCTGAGGGTGATCCCGAGGAACTCCCAGGAGCGTGACGGCCCTTCTGTCTTCCTATGGAGAGGGGGACGCCGAGCTGAGCGAAGACTGATGTAATCGTCGACAGGCCGTGGGCTGGAGGTGCTGACTGGGGGGAAATGACTAGGAAGTCGTCGAGCAGGTGGACCAGGTGGGGGATTTTTATGGTTATTAGTGAGGATCCAGCATGGGGCCTCTGATAGTGAGTCGAATAGTTTGGGGCTGCTTTTACATCCGAATGAGAGTCTCACGGCGAAGTAGTAAGCGCCCTTCCAGCGAATGCCGAAGAGGTGCCAGCAGTCCGGGTGGATGGGGAGGATCTGAAAGGCATCTTTTGGAAGAGGATGGGATAGTTTGAGAGAAGGAAAGGAGAAGGTAGGAACTGGCATCCCGGTGCCAGGAAACTGTGTGGTGAAAAAAGGGGGGTAGGGGGAAGGACTGAGGCGAGGGACCCTGGCAGCCCGGTGCCAGGTGCCTGCGTGGCGGGAGCATGCGTGGTATGGAAAGTGGGATAGGGGGGGGGGGGGGGGGGGGGACGGAGGCGAGGGACCCTGGCAGCCCGGTGCCGGGAACCTGCGTTGTAGGGAAGGCAGACGTAGTGGGAAAAGTGGGATAGGGGGGGGAACAGAGGAGAAGGAACCTGGCAGCCCGGTGCCAGGGCAGGGGGCAGAGGAAGTGTGGTGAGGGGGAATAGTGACAGTACAAGCAGGAGGATCCAAGCTGGAGAGTGCAGTAGGATCCTGCGGAAGTAGGGAAAAAGAGAGAGTTGGCCTCCAGAGCTGCTATGAAAAGGGGGGTTTGCTTGGGATGGTTAGTTTGCTTGGGATGATTGAGGGGGACGCTGTGAACTTGGCAACCTGGAACGGTGTGGCCGGCGGGGCGGGGCTTGGTGGTGCGTGGCTGCGTCACTGACGGCGCACCGGTGTGTTTTGCCGGAGAGCGGGTTGCTGCGTGGCGAGGTGCCGTGGCGGCCGAGAGGAGTTGGAGCAGTTTCGCTTTCTTATCGCGGCGATTGTGGGGGATTCCCTTCTCCTGCAGCGCTGTTAGTAGGCGGGCTACGGTCCAGGCGGCGATCCTGGTCGATTCTGTTCCGACCGGGGATCCGGTCGGGGCGCGAGCGCCGTGCGGCGGCTTCGAGCGTGGCGTACTGGGAGGCTGGAGTCGACAGAAGCTGGGCTGTCGGGGGAGCGTTCCCGAGCGCCGTGTCCGGAGTGAGCGGAGGGGGACTTCCGCGTCCGTTGCCTGCGCTCGGGGGTAGCGGGTCTCCGTCTGCTACAGGGGCTTGCTCTGGAGCGAGCGGAGGAGGAGGAGGGGGAAGACCTCCGTCGTGGTTCGCTGGAAGATGGCGGTTGGTCTGGGTCCCCGTATTGGCAGATTGTCCTGAGGGAGGGATTCCGGTCGATGGGTGAGGCTGGTGCGCGGGTTCGGCTGTGTTTAGCTGCCTGGCGATCTCGGAGGCAATCGATGGCGTCTGACAGCCCTACCGTGGTGGAGTGCGTCCCCGGGATGTGCGAGTGGCGGCTGGGGAGACGAGCTGGTCGTCGTCGTCGGAAGGCCCGAGGGTAGCAGGTCCATGCTGCGAGGTAAGGGATTTTCTTTGTTTTGTTTTTCTGCGTGGCGTTTGCTGTTTAGTGCGAAAGGCGTGGCAGGCCGAGCTATAGTGGCCGTGGGTATTTGTAGGGTGTGGCCGGAAGTGGCCCCGAGGAGGTGTGGCCCTGCTCCTGAAATTCAGCTAAGGTCTTATCTCCAATTAAACATCAATGGTGGGAGGGACAGGCATAAAAGAGCATTAATACAGGAGGTTGTAAATCAAAAAAGGTTGGACATCCTCTTTTTGCAAGAAACTCACACCATTCCATCAGATGAAGTAGACTGGGGTTTATGGTGGGAGGGCTCATGCACCCTGAGCCACGGAACCAATCTTAGTGCCGGGGTAGCCGTGCTGTTCAGAACAGCAGCTAATGCAACCGTCCTGTCAGTCACTGAGGTGGTGAAGGGTCGTTTGCTGATGGTGAGGGCAGAGATAGAGAGCTCGCTTTACTGCTTCGTTAACATATATGCACCGAATCAGGGGCCAGAGAGAGCACGCTTCTTCACTACGCTGCAAAACGAGCTGCAGAGCTGCCTGCAGGAGCAGCTGATCATCGGAGGGGATTTTAACTGCACTCTAGACTTCACCATAGACCGAAACAGTGAGGAACCACACCCACAGTCAGCTCAGAGTCTCCACAACGTCATCTCACACTTAGATCTGTTGGACACATGGAGAGTAAAACACCCACTAAGCAGACAGTACACCTGGGTTAGAGTCAGCAATGACAGGATTAGTGCAGCCAGGCTGGACAGAGTTTACATCTCTCGCAGTCTCAGTTCCAGACTGAAGAGCAGCACAATCAGTCCAGTTGGGTTCAGCGATCACCACCTGGTCAGTTTAGGCTTGATAACCTCGCCGGGCGAAAGGGTTAACTCCTACTGGCATTTTAACAATAAACTTTTACAGGACAGCACTTTTTGTCAGAGCTTCGGGGTTCTTTGGCAGCAGTGGAAAACTGAAAAAGCTAGTTTCAGTTCTCTGAAGCAGTGGTGGGAGGTCGGAAAAGCCCAGATCCGTGTGTTCTGCCAGCAGTACACCTCAAACGCCACCGCTAAAATCAAGTCTGCTGTAAAAGACCTTGAGGCCAACATAAAGATCATTGAGGAGGGCTTCCAGAGAGACCCAGATCCCGGTGTGGGCCAACTGCTGAAGGAGAGGAGGTTGGAGTTGAGCTCCTTCCTGCAAGAGAGAGTGAAAGGAGCTCTGGTCAGGTCCCGTTTCCTCCAGCTGAAGGACATGGATGCCCCAAGTTCGTTCTTCTTCAACCTGGAGAGATCGGTGGTGCAGAGGAAGCGGATGACCTGTCTGAAGCTCCCAGGAGGGAGGATAACCACTGACCAGAGGGAGATGAGGACCCATGCCGTGGGCTTCTACGCTGCTCTTTTTGGGGAAGAGCCGTCCTGTATAGACAGCAGTGAGGAGCTCCTGGAGGGTCTTCCCCGGCTCAGTCCAGCAGAGAGGGCCACGCTGGACAGAGAGCTGACGCTGGAGGAGCTTTCAACTGCAGTGAACCAGATGGCTTCAGGAAAGACTCCAGGAATCGACGGCCTCTCCTCTGACTTCTTTAAGAAATTCTGGAACATTATCGGGTCTGACTTACATTCTGTCTTGATGGAATGTTTTAAAACAGGAACACTTCCTGTCTCATGCCAGCGGGCAGTACTCTCCCTGCTGCCCAAGAAGGGCGACTTGGCCCTTCTGAAGAACTGGAGGCCAGTGGCCCTGCTTTGCACAGACTATAAGGTGCTTTCCAGAGCCTTATCCAACAGACTCAGAGACTACCTGGAAGTGGTTGTAAATAGCGACCAAACGTACTGTGTCCCAGACAGGACAGTGATGGACAATATCTTTCTAATCCGTGATGTGCTTGATGTGTGTAAATGTCACGATGTAGATGTAGGTATTGTCTCACTAGACCAGGAGAAGGCTTTTGACAGGGTGGGTCACGCATATCTGTTTGCTGCACTCAGGGCTTTCGGGCTTGGTGAGGGGTTCTTGGCTTGGGTGGGTTTGCTGTACAGTGGTGCTGAATGCATGGTCAAAATGGGAGCTGGCCTGAGTCGACCGATCCCTGTACAGCGAGGGATAAGGCAGGGTTGTCCTATCTCAGGGCAACTATACAGCCTCGCTTTTGAGCCTCTGTTGTGCAGGCTGAGAAGTCGGCTCAGTGGTCTGTCACTGCCTGGGTCCTCTAGTCTTTGTAGTCCCCTCACTGTGTCTGCGTATGCTGATGATGCAAACATCTTCATCAGGGACCAGGGAGATGTTCGTTGTCTACAGGATGCGTTGTCTCTTTATGAGAGGGCTTCATCTGCACGGGTGAATTGGGAAAAGTCTGAAGCGTTGTTGGTGGGACAGTGGAGACATCAGACAGTGCCTCAGCTGCCTGGAGGTCTTCAGTGGGGAAAAGAAGGTCTAAAGGTGCTGGGTGTGTTTTTGGGCTCTGAGGATTTTGAGAAAAAGAACTGGGAGGGAGTTAAGGAGAAGGTGGGTGCTCGGTTCTCTAGGTGGAGATGGTTACTACCCCAGTTGTCATATAGGGGAAGAGTTCTGGTTGCTAATAACTTGGTTGCCTCGACTCTGTGGCACAGACTCATCGCTCTGACGCCACCTGGAGGCTTCATAGCGGAGATACAGAGGTCTGTCGTGGACTTCTTCTGGTCTGGCCGGCACTGGGTTCGTGCAGCAGCTCTCTATCTGCCGGTGTCAGAGGGGGGGCAGGGTCTCATCGACATCCAGTCCAGGATCGCCTCGTTCAGACTTCGGACTGCGCAGAGGCTGCTCTATGGCTGTGGCCCCAGCTGGATGGACACGGCTCGACTGCTGCTGAGGAGAGCTGGGCGGTTGGGTTACGACAAGCAGCTCTTTCTCCTACAACCTGAGGCAGTGGACTTGGCCGGGCTGACGCCGTTCTACAGCTCTGTTCTGCAGGCGTGGCAGATTTTCAACATCTCACGTAAAGTTGATGAGACTCCGGGTGTGTGGCTGCTGGAGGAACCGCTGTTCTTCAACAGCTTCATCGGAACCCAAACGCTGCAGTCTGCCAGCCTGAGAACACGGCTAAGAGAAGCCGGCTGCACCAAACTGGGACATTTGGTGAAGATGTCATCAACCGCAGCATCCATGGTCACCTTCAGGCAGAACACGAACATCACGTCTGTCAGGTTGACCAACAGGATCGTGGAGGAGGTCTGTGCCGCCCTGCCACAACGCCTGAGAGCAGTTGCAGGAAACCGTACTCTGTCTGACCAATGGGATGAAGAGAGTGAGTACACCCCCCCCACTCTGCTCATTGCCCCAGCGGTGGGGGACTGGCAGGGGGGAGGAAACAAGCTGCTGACATTCACAACCCCTCACCTGGACGAGTTTCAGGCAGCAGAGAAAAAAGCCATCTATGAAATCTGTGTAAAGGTTGTGAACCTCCGCTCTCTGGCAGGGTTGACAGAGTCGAGGTGGACCGAGTTCTTTGGCCCAGGTTTTTCCCCGAGAGGCAGCTGGAGGTGCATGTACAAGCTGCCCGTTGAGAAACGGACAGCAGACCTCCAGTGGAGGGTTGTACATGGAGCTATAGCCACTAACAGATACCGGGCACGCCTGGATCCACAAATTGGGGAGGAATGTGGGTTTTGCGGTCAGACTGAGACCCTGGAACATTTGTTTGTTCAGTGTCCGCGGCTCTCAGGGCTCTTTGAGCGGTTAAAAAGATGGTTTCAGGGTCTTGGACAGGTTTTTTCTTTCATGTTGTTCATCTTCGGTCCAAAATACTGCTCAAAACAGAAGGCTGTCCACACAATGGTGAACTTTTTATCTGGTTCTGCCAAGTTGGCCATTTGGCTGACACGTAAAGATCGGGCGCGGGTGCCGGTAGTGAGGATCCGGTGAAAGTTCTGGAGGGACTGTTGAAAGCCCGACTCAGGGTGGAACACACCTACTACCAGACAGTGGACGATTTACAGGCTTTCAGGGGCAGATGGACTACTGGGAGCGTTTTGTGCTCAGTGGGTGCTGGTGGAGAACTGGTGGTGAACTTCTGAACGTATTGATCGTTGTAATTGATGGTTTATTTGTTCTTTGGTGCTTTCTTTTTGGTTATTTGTTTTTATTTGATTGATTTTCTGATTATTAAGTGATGTTTTAGAGTGTTTGTGTTTTCACTGTAACAGTGAAATAAAGGGATTTTAAAAACCAAAAAACCTCTCTGTCTCTCTCGCTCTCCACCTCTCTCTCTACCTCTCTCTACCTCTGTCTCGCTCTCCACCTCTCTCTCTCTCTCTCTCTCTCTCTCTCCACCTCTCTCTCTCTCTCTCTCTCTCTCCACCTCTCTCTCTCTCCACCTCTCTGTCTCTCTCGCTCTCCACCTCTCTCTCTACCTCGCTCTACCTCTGTCTCGCTCTCCGTCTCGCTCTCCACCTCTCTCTCGCCACCTCTCTCTCTCTCCACCTCTCTCTCTGTCTCCACCTCTCTCTCTCTCTCCACCTCTCTCTCTCTGTCTCCACCTCTCCGTCTCCACCTCTCTCTCTCTCTCCACCTCTCTCTCGCTCCACCTCTCTCTTTCTGTCTCCACCTCTCTCTGTCTCCACCTCTCTCTCTCTGTCTCCACCTCTCTCTTTCTCTCTCTCCACCTCTCTCTCTGTCTCCACCTCTCTCTCTCTCTCCACCTCTCTCTCTCTGTCTCCACCTCTCTCTCTGTCTCCACATCTCTCTCTCCGTCTCCACCTCTCTCTCTCCACCTCTCTCTCTCTCTCTCTCTCTCTCTGTCTCTTCACCTCTCTGTCTCTCTCGCTCTCCACCTCTCTCTCTACCTCTCTCTACCTCTGTCTCGCTCTCCACCTCTCTCTCTCTCTCTCTCTCTCTCTCCACCTCTCTCTCTCTCCACCTATCTCTCTCCACCTTCTCTCTCTCTCACCTCTCTCTGTCTCCACCTCTCTCTGTCTCCACCTCTCTCTGTCTCCACCTCTCTCTCTGTCGCCACCTCTCTCTCTCTCCACCTCTCTCTCTCTCTCCACTCGCTCTCCACCTCTCTCTCTACCTCTGTCTCGCTCTCCGTCTCGCTCTCCACCTCTCTCTCTCTCTCTCTCTCCACCTCTCTCTGTCTCCACCTCTCTCTCTGTCTCCACCTCTCTGTCTCCACCTCTCTCTCTCTGTCTCCACCTCTCTCTCTCTGTCTCCACCTCTCTCTCTCTCTCTCTCTCTCTCTCTCTCTCTCTCC